>JAAAKO020000342.1:0-21490 GCA_010015015.2 Bolitophila cinerea | reverse complement strand
CGAGCTGTGAACCAGATTCAAGCACACCGATAGCATTATTAGTGAACTCAATTAAATTAGTAGATGTAGAACGACCAGCCATAAAACATGCTGATTTATTGAAATGACTCTTCTTAGTTGATTTGTCATCATTTCGCAAAGAATCGACTAAAGAGTTTAGCTTTGGTTGGAAGAATAGCTACACCCCTGTAATTTGAAACATCACTTCTGGAACCAATTTTAAAACTAGGAGTGATGTAAGACGTTTTCTATCTATCGGAAAAAATTACAGTGTATAATGAGAGATTGGAAATGAATCTTATTCACATTGATGCCCAAAAATGCATTAGGAACATCACTGCGAGAAAAGTACATTGAACCTAGATCTACAGTTTTGTAAACACCAAAATTTCGAACTGGATATGTCCATAAAGATTGTCATCATTCAGCCTCATCATAGAATAAAAACATTTTGTCTTTTTTTACTATCTACGTATGCCCAAAACTTGGTAGGGTCTTTTATCAAATCATTTTGGATTCTCCGGAGGTACTCGTCATACAGTTAAGTGCTGCTTTTTTTTGGTGCACATTTGTAAGGTGCACATTTTAATATAATTAGGATCGCCTTTTTGATTCTTAAGATGAACAAAAAAAATATTTTGATAGTAGATTTTTAATTATTTGATGGACAAAATTGAATTTTATGTTGGAAGCAAAATTGGATGGCTTCATTTAATAGAAAAATATGGAAACAAGTAAGGTCAAATAAATAATTTTCATTCCAACTTAAAATTTGAATATATAGTGTATCATAAACTATCGATATACTAGGTTTATGTTTCGATTTGCTGAACCGTCCTATGGTCTGGCCTATCTGCCCTCCAATGGATGACGTCGACTTGTATATATTGCAACGTTCTGATAAGGCGAAACAATTGATTTACCTCTCTTCGCTGATTAATGTTATCAATTGAATTAGTTTATAATTAAAATTATATACCTGTGTGTATGTATTTATACACACACCCATAAAAGGGAAAGTTTATATACACGATTTTGATCCACATGCTTGTATTTTTATCAATCAAATGACATTGACTAAAACGACCGCCAGGCCTATTTTTTATTTATTATTGTGTTTCTCTTTAAATTCATATTAAGATATAGGCAGCCGCTTGTGGTATACCCTAAATAAAAATAAATTGATAGAACTGATGGTTATCTTAATTAATCTGAAGTGTTTACAAGAAATAAGTAGGAATTATTCAAAATAACAACATTAAAATAGATATACTTTGTTGAAAAAATAATAATAAAATATACTTGAAAACCGATAATTGTTTTGCGGAGTGAAGAGATTTTAAAACTAAACACATTTCGGAACCTGTATGGATATGTATATGGAGGCAGTATTGTAATTTTTATTTATTTTTATTTTATACAAATAATTAGAAAGATTTAAAATAGTCAGAGTTAGATAAAAAATAAAGAAAAACAAAGATAGAGCGAGGTGATGGTTTCCCTTGAGAAAGTAGAAACTATATAGTAAATACAATCAACGGAATCACGGAGTTGATAGAAGCTTCAATTAAATTTCTCAAGTTAGAGAAAAGGGCAAATTATATGTATAGATGAGAAGTTAAAGAAACAATTAATACAAAACGGATCTCTCTATCAATAGCTATATGGAGTAAACAAATACATTCCGTTGCGCTAAAGTATGATAAAAAGTTCTTTGGTTTCAAGTGCATAAAAGTAAAAAAGCGTGTGGAAAAGACAAATTTTGAGCAAATTCCTTTGCGCAAATCATATCGTTTTCTATTATGTATTTTATTTATTCGTGTGTATTTGTAATATATATATATATATATATATATATACCATATTTATGTATTTCAAATTTTAAAAACTTTACTGTACGTACTACTTCATTTCGTACAAATTAATTAGTAATTATGGTAATAAGAAATACATCGACTTAATGTTTTATTTTAAAGCACACAATTATATTATTTACCACGCAAAATTTATATGTATAATTTATTTTATTAATTATTTATGGTATTATTATTTACTTTATTGTGATCAATTGTTTTTTATGTATTTTTATATATTACAGAAAACTCAATTTAAAAAAAAGTATTTAAAGGTTTTTTGGTACCCATTTATTTAATTTGGAACTCAATTGTTTTTATTGCGACGCAAAATTTGGCACCCAAATATTTTTTGGCAATCACATAATATTCATCCTTTTATTGAAATAATGCGCTCAGCGCAAATAGTCATTTTTATGAGATATATAAATACCTGAGGACTCTTTTAGGTCAAATCTTTTCAAAAACATTTAATTCTGTGTACATTTTGTTTTTTATTATTATTGCGTGATCACTAGGGCCATATGATTTAAAGCATCCGCCGCCTAAAATAAGCCATAAAAACGTCCTTTTAGGCCCTTTAAATATGCCATAAAAAAATACATTATAAACATAAAATTTATACCCAAATGAAAAAATGCACATTTAAATGTATTTAAAAATATGTACTTTTACATTATAACATGGAATTATAATACGTATGTTTAAGACGAGTCCGTATAGTTAGCGCGATAGGAAAATGCGCAATGATGGGATTTAGAGCGAAACTAAAATTCCCGTTTTCGACGTTTTTTAAAAGGTTAATAATATATTAATATTAAATAATATTATAATAATAATATTAAATAAAACCTTATACATTTAAACTGAAAACACTGAGTTCTTTTATACAGGCAAACATAGAATAAAATCCACTCAATCTCTTGATATTTTACGCGAGCTATTGAACAACGTATAAGTACATTTATTTATAGTTTAAGTTTGTACTTCTATTAACACATAACATTTTGCCCTAATTATAAAAATGAAAAAAATCCTGATGTTTGAACAGAATACGTTTTTATAGAAAGAAAACTTCTTTCTACATGGACGGATGTAAATGGAGCGTATTTGGCTTTTACGTCAGAGTTGGTATATTTGTTAACAACACATTCTTCTCCAGACAATAACTTTGTAATTGTCTTCAATATTTCGAGTCCGCTATTCTTTTGACATTGCTCTTTTTTGTTCTACAAATTTAGCTTGTTTCTGCTGGATTTTGATAAAAAAAAACTCTAAAAATAAGCATTTGTTTTAATAAGGACTGAGATGGAAAAAATTCTAACTTTGAAATGTTATAAACACAAAATTCCCAAACAGACAAACAGAAATTATACAGTAGGCTTTCCGTTGAAGAATTTTCTGATAAATTGCTGTTAGAATTTTTCCGCTATGTAAACTTCAGTTCGAGTTATGAAATCGGAAGTAAAAAGACGCGAATTAATTGTTTGATTTTCAAAAGAAAATCCACGATGCAGTCAGAAAACCATTGCCAACAAGGCAAACGTTTCACAAAAAACGGTATCAAATGTTTTAAAGGCATTTGATAGACTTGAAGGTTTCGTATGCCCCAGAAGTCGGAGAAAATTGTTGCTTTGTTAGAGAAGAATCCAAGGCTGTCGAATTAGAAATTGGCGGCAAAGCAATCTGCAGCGAGTATTTAGTTCGCAAAATCAAAGGAGCTGAGGGCCTTAAGACTTACAAAGTACAATCAGAACCTGACAGGAATTCCACAAAGAACCTGGAAGAACAGCGCCGAGCTAAAATGATTTTTTCTTAAAATTTGATTACTATGTTATGGAAGATGAAAATTATGTATTTTCAAGACTCTCCCGATTGCCACGAGTATTATACCGCAAAAGAACGAGGAAAAGACGAAAAACAATTTAGAACCAAACAAAAGTCAAACTTCTCCAAGAAGTTTCTTGTGTGGCAAGCAATTTGCACTTGTGGGCTAAGAAGTCAGAGTTACGTAGCAACTGGCACTATTAATGGTGTAATTTATGTGCAAAGATTGCTGCCATTTATTAGAAAACACAGAATTTCTACTTTCTTTTGGCCTGATCTAGCATCTTGCTATACTACAGCAAAGTGTCACTCAAATGTTGCAAAGACAATAACATCGAGATAGTGCCAAAGGAAGCCAACCCACCAAATTTTCCAGAGCTTCGGCCTGTTGAGAGATATTGGGCTCTGACCAAAACAAACTTGAAGGAAACAAAGAAAGAAGCCAAAAACGAGAAATCTTAGAAGCCACCATAAAGGCGTTATTGGCAGGGTTACCGGAGAAGCTGGCAGATTTCTACAAACAAAAATAATATGTAAAAAAAATGAATGATTTAAAAAATGTTATTACTTCTTTTCTATTCATGGACATCAGATAAAGTTTTTAATGGTCCAAAAACATATTTATCATAATTAAAATTATGTAGCAGCGATATTAACGAATCGATCTGTTTTATTTTGATATACCTAAATCTACAATTTAGGTGTTATTTAAAACCTAAATACCTAAATTTAGGTACAATTTTAAAACATAAATTTAGGTTACAAAACATTCAAATCGAACCTGTATGCATGCACTACAACGTGTAGTGTTTAGGGATGATAATTTTGTCATATACTCTAAGCGGACCGTTGTGGGCGTTTGTCACTAGTCAGTAAAAAATCAGGAGTGTTTTTCATTTTTGATCTTTTATCATGTCGCCTTCTCGCACCATATTTATTGTCACTAGTTCAAAGTTCCTGCTCGAGTTTTGCTCAAGTATAACTTCTTAAAAAGTAAGACACATAACTTTTAACCGTTTTTTTGTTTGTTTGCCTTTAACATCTCGTGTCTCGCGTTCCGGCTAAAACGTTATGTCCAACCCGGAACCTTTATCAGCACTACAAGTAGTGTAACTTTAAGTGCAAGAACTCATAATTAGATGTTTAAATAGTTGTCTCTGGAAGGATTTAATATCTGAACCCGATTTTTAATTCTTTGTTTAATTATTAATCACATATACATTATACACAAAATGATTAAATAAAAAAAATCATTTGGCATATGCCGTTGACGACAATGTTTTTAAAATTGAAAACGTATTTTAATCCAAAAAATGATTGTTTGTTTTGAAATAGTACGTTTAGAGACAATAAAAAACGAAAAAATATCATCCTTTATGGACGTAGATAATAGACAAACTCGCGTCGACCTACTTTCTGGAAATAAGTACTAGCAACTCGTATACAATACAACCGGAATATTTAAATGAGAGGCAGGTAGGGGTGTTGGATAAAACTTTGATTTGCTCACACCCATTTCACCCTAAGTATGTGTGACGACGACCTTTCGTCTGGGTTAATTAACTTAAAAACAATGCGTGTGGGGATTACTGCTCTTATTGCGGCGTCGCCTACAATTAGTAATGGAATATGTAAGTTTTTTTGATTTCGAATTCAACAATACATTTTTAAACATTTTGATACCTAATAAAAAACACACACATGAAATAAAATAAATTTGTGCAATGGGAACCATCCCTAAAAAATTATGCGACGCAATTTTTTTTTGTCAATATCTTATAAAACTAATATGTAGGGGGCACTTACCCCATCTATTTCTAAACGATCTTAAGATATGGTACGTTTAACTAAGGGTGAACTCGCGGCACAGCACTAATTAAACAGTTTTCTTCAGTTTATCCACTTTTTTCTCAGTACGACACTTTACACACCCAACATTGTTAACGCCATTTTTCTATTTAACTTTTTTGTTCCACATTCGACTTTTCTCTCCGTTGGAGTACGGACTACGGAGTGAGGAGTGTCGATTGTCGAGTCTGTATTCTGTAATGTGGATAAAATTTGACAACTTGACGTTGCACAAATTCAGTTCAATGCGTGATAGTGATTTATTTGGATGCGTACAGTGGGTAATGTCAAAGAGCGGCCGCCGATATACCACAGACATTCCCAGATCGCTATTGAAACAGACCAATGATATTTTTTGACAAGCGATTTTGTAAGTATGTAAATTGTGGGGTAAATTGTGAATACATCATATCTTGCTTAGTAATACATTGGGAGCGATTATGTTTGAAAATTTCCTAAAATTGTTTCCCAAACACAAAGGTTAATAAAGAGATGATAGAATTATAAATAAAACGTGAAGCCAAAAATTCAACTGAATGTCAGTTTCGGCATTATGAATTTCTACACTAAACTACTACATTTTGATCTGCTTTTCTGTTTATTAGTTATAAAAACTTCTATAGATGTACTTATACTTGTATTTAGGTACTTCCATAGATGTACTTTTACTTGTATTTAGGTATCAGTATTTCCGTACTGTAAAATATATACCTTTGCTTATTTTCTATTTTGAAAAAAAAATAATATCTGAGAGCGCATTGAGAATAATTTAATAATCAAAAAATAGTTGTGAAAGAATTGAATCTTGAAATCTTTTTGGCCGACATTTCCAACATAAAAATAGCATAAAATGTAATTTTAAAACCACTGTTTTAAAATTGCAAATCATAATCGCACAAATCATTAATAAAAAATCCAATTTGATGCCGCATGAATGGCTTCTTTATTTTTTTTTTTATATATTTTTATTAAATATAAAGAAATGTATACAAACAAAAGTATTTGTTTTAAAATAAATGGTGATTCAGAAACAAAAGTAGTTGTGTACTGTTAATAAGAAGAAGTCCCATTTGTTCCTAATATTTCTTATAAATTTAAAATCGGCTGCCATTTTCAAACCGAGATGAGATTGGATTGTTATAGCGATCCTGTGGTCGACCTCCTACAAAGGAATTCTGACGTGATGGATCAATGTATTGTGATGGTCCCGTCTGGGATTTACGTTCGTTGTATGTGCGGTCATAACGATCCTGACCCTGTTCGATAGAGCGCCAACTAGAATCTGACTGTTTTTGTCCCCACGGGTCGTTTCCAGCTACCGACTGCATATGATTGAATGTCTTTACCGCTGGGGGTCCTGCATTTGTCCAGGTTGTAGACGAGCCTCGTTCGGGGGCATACCGGTTATCGCTTACTGAAGAACTGCTGTCCATATACCGCGACTTGCTGACATTGTTCATAGCCCTAGGATCGGAAGACCGATTAGTTGTCGGCAATTTTTGAGACCAGGACGGAGTTGTCGGTCCGACATACCTCGAATCGCGCGTGTCATCACGTCCGCGACTGGCTTGGAAACTGTTTGCTGCTCCTCGATTATCCGAAGAAGGTGCAATACCATACCTATCTTTGCCGGAAGATGAAGATGAACCAAGAGCATCGTTGCGATGCACTGGAGTGCTACGACTTTCGTACGAATTACTGTTGTTTGTTTGGCGCGGTGGATCGATGTCGCGTTTCGTCGAATAATCGGTCGAGGGTCTCTTAAACGCGTCGCGTTTGTAGTCGTCACGTTTAGATGTGGAGTAGTCATCAATGCGTTTCTTTTCCACGGGCCTGTCATAGGCGGTCGAGCGACTGTAAATATACACATATATATATATATATAAAAATACGCAATATTTTATATGAAGATTGCATGTACCTGTTTACACTTGTATCAAAGCGTGGTGGTGGTGGTGGTTCAAATCGACGATCGGTTGCCGGCCTTTTACGATCTACTTCAGCATACCTGTCTCGGTCATTTTCTGCAGGTCTCTTAATGGCACGTTTTGCCTCTTCAATTCTAATTATAATAATAATTTATAATAATTTTAATAAATTGAGTATTCTTAAATCCGCAAAGATTCACATGGGTTTATCATGTAATGAATTACAAGAGTAATATATACAAACAAAAAACATTTAAACAAAAATATAGAAGATATCGGAGATACTTATCTACGGAAAAGCGACAACACCAGCAACAACAACAACATAATCGTGGTTATGAAATGCTGTGCTGGACAATGATATTTAAAAGTATAATATTAATATTATCTTATTTCGTAAGCGTACTTTATTTGCTGTCGTTTCAGTTCCAATCGCTCCAATTCGATTTTTTCACGCTCCAACTTTTGCCGTTCACGTTCCAATCGCAACAAGTCAGCTTTCTCACGCTCCAGACGAAGACGTTCCTTCTTCAAGCGATCACGTTCACGTACTAACCGCTCCTCCTCTTCACGTTGTCTACGTCGGGCCTCTGTGCGTCGGCGTTCCTCTTCACGATCCTTGCGTTCCCGTTCGCGCAATCTTTGGCGCTCGCGTTCCTCACGGATATGCTGGAAAGATAGAACCTGCTTTTCACGGTCCTCTCGAATTTTTTGAAGAGATAATACGTCAGAGTTGCGATCGTTTGCCCCCACTGGACGACGAGGTTGTACTCGCCTAGTGTGCCCAGCCTTTGAATCGGTGCGCTCCTTTGAAATACGCGCAGTTATTCGTTGGCGCTGACTATCACGTGGCTTACGATCACAATCACGCCCCTTGCTAGTATCCTCATCAGTTGCCTCGGTGTCCTTATCTTTCGATGACTTGTCTGTGTCGTCCTTATCATCTTTCTTCAATACAGCCGTTTTAGATTTGGAATCTTTATCAGCTGTTGATGTGGTACTAGAAGTGTCGTCACCTTTTGGTGTCTGCTTTACGTTACCAATGTCTGACTTAGTGCGCTCGACAGATATAATACGACCGTGCAATTCGGTTCGATGCAAATGGCCAATACATTTAGATGCATCACTAGATGAACCCATCGTAACGTAACCATAGCAACGTGTGCCTGGAGTGCGAGTGTTTGTTACAACCTTTGCACCAATTACTTTTCCGTACTTGGAGAAAATAATTTTCAAGTCTGTTGCGCGTGTCATTGACGAAAGTCCAGACACCCAAAGATTACGGCTGGCCGATGAAGATGCTACCTTTGCCTTCGAGGCAACGGCTGACGAAGACTTCAATGTTGTGTCTGCAACATCCGCATGAATCGGATTTACATTTAATAAATTAACCACATTAAATTATGTTTTGATTTGCGGAAGAGGTGTGTGTTTCGTTTTTTTTAATGAAATAAAAAAATAACCAAAAAATTACAAGAATAACTGAATTGTCAGTTAAAACTTTAAATTCCGAGCGCGCAATTAAAATATCGAACACGTAAATTAAAAAATAAAAATAAAATTGTAGTTTCGCTCGTGAATGTGTCGGAAAATATCGGAAATAATTACCTTTTTCATCTTTTACAGATGATTTTGTGGCAGACTGCTTCTGTTCACTGTAAAAAGTTGAGAAAATTCCATGAAAAGTCGTTCGACTAAAAGCCTTGCACACAAAGCACAAACATACACAATACACTATGTGTATATGTGTGCGTTGCAATGAACTAGTCTCCTATAGTATCATCATTGCTCTTTGTGTTTAAACAGTTTAGTTCAGAAGTTGTTTTAGAGAGACACCAACCTATCATCTTTTTTGCCGTCCTCCTTTTTGGTTCCAGCCTCGGTTCCTTGATTAGATCCGTTTTCCACATCATTTCCCGTTGCTCCTGCCTTCCGCTCTGCAGTTGCGGATGCCTCGTTTGATTTATTCTCTTTCTTATCCGATTTTTCGACGTGCGAATCTAATTAAATTTGTACAATTGGTCAGATTGGATTGTTTGTAGATACAGTTGCAGTTTGTACAGTATAAAAGGTGCACATCCAAGGTTTGCGTTTAACCTAAGATTAAAAATGGAGAACAGAAAAAAACTGCTGACCGTAAAAATTTGGATTAGATGTTTGGCCGCAGTTGATGAAGCAGGATATCTGATGTTCAAATTAACGGCTTGTTGACATCTATACATTGAGCAATAACAAAATTTCTGGAGCAAATGTCTGGAATCCTTGCAAACTGGTTGCTTTGTTAAATTCATTGCTGTTTAAAATTATGATAAAATCAAAAGGTTCGTCAACTGCACGAACTAAACCACAAACTTAAATTGTTTAGATAATCTTAAACGTATTGATACTCGAAAATCATGCCGTTTAAAAAGAACACAATATCAGTTCGTCTTGGAACATATCTTTCGTACCTATTCTATGAGGGAAGTTTGTCTTACTTCTAGACTGCTTGTCTTGGATTGTTTATGCAAGGTCTGGTGCCCGTTTATCTGTTTTTTTATTCATCTATTATATATGTCCGTTGCTTATGCATGTATGGTTTTGTAAGTCTCTCGAAAAGACATGAATATCATTCAATTAGGTGGATTTAGCATACAACATTCATGTTCTGGGATAAGGATAGCGGGTCATCATTGAAATGTGTATTTTCTTCAAACTGCTGTTCTCGATTATTTACATTTGCGCACACTTTTTTTAAATTTGTTGAATTGTACGAGATAAACTTTATATATTATACAAATTTGTGTGCTTTTAAACGGCATGATTTCAGGATTTGCATTCTAAAAAAACTTTGTGGATCCGGACTTATTAACTAAAGTAGTATTAACAACTCTCAAAATTATTTACAAATGTGCTAATTCGTATCTTAAATTTATATGCGGTTTCATAACTTACCAACATTCTCTTTTGTCTTTTCGTCGGTTTCCTGAAACATAAATATAAATAAGCCGACATAAGAGTTTTATTTTTTGTATATTTAAACTTACTTCATCTTGGAATATCTTTTCTTCATCCTCGCCAATTGTAAGATTTAGGGAATCTTCATTGTCAGCATTATGTGGATCAATAACCTCGCCCTTAATATTTGGTGTAATACTGGCGGGTAAATCAACAGCTGTCTCTTCGTCTTCATTATCTACTTCCCCGATCTCATCGATTATTTCATCCTCTCCAACTTCACCGATCTCGTCAATAGTTTCATCTTCTTCGGCAACCAAATCTTTACCATCGATACTGTTTGAATCGTCGCCATTTTCGGCTAACTCATTCGTAGCATCTATCTCTTCTTCTTGCTCCTCTGAGGCAGTTTTAAGTTCCGGCTCCCCTTCATCGGGTTCAGCAATTTCAACTTTTGTGGAGCGTTGACCAACACTAAGACGTTTTGCAGGAATATTCTTCTTTGCTTCTACGGGCTCAAATATGTATGTATCCACGTCGATACCATTGTCTTTTAGAGCCTAAATTGTTTTAAATTTATTGATCTCAAATTAAAGCAAAATTGTAAAGCATATATATATATATATATATATAAATAAATATATAAATATATATACATATAAATTATATATATACATATATATATTTTAGTCTTCAGTGTATACCGAAAACAAAATGGAGTCTAGATTATCAAAATTTTAATTACAATTATGAACGAACATGTTTGAAAAAATTGAAACATACCTGCTGCAAACGTTTTGTTAAATCAGCTTTGACGCCATGCGTATCAAGCAAGCGCTTCTCTAATTCACTTTTTAAATCACACACACGCAAATCTGACAATTTCTTGCCGTTTGTTTCGGTAGCCATGCTGCTATTTAGTTATTTGTATTACTTGTTAGGTATTTCTCAATAATAAGAAAGTATTACAAATTTGCATTTGTTAAATGATAGGAAATTATTCTTCCAGGGCGCGAGACGTGTGTTGTGTGAGGTACAGGTTTACTGGTGTGATATTTAGAAAAAAATATAAGTTTTGTCGTGTCGTTAGTTCAATACGATACGAGGTGAAATAGTCATAAACGAGAAGCGTGAAAATGAAACGATCATAAACGTAAAATGTAATCGTAATCTAACTCGTAGTAGTAGCTTTGTAGATTTTGTAGTTTGCGCACTGCGCAGTGATTGACGATTGTAACCAACTGGAGAGAAGTTGTCTTCGCTTTAGTTATCTTTAGGTAATGCAGATTTAAGCAAATGTCACATAGTTTACACAGAGTAACCGATGTGATTTGGGGCTAATGATTTAGCGCCCTCTTCTATTGTTTTTGCGAAGCAAAAAACAAACAAAAGCTAGCAAAAACCATGAATTTTATTAAATACAAAAATACATAAATCTAAATGTTAAATACAATACGGCAATATATATACTTAAAGTACTGGCGCCTATGACTTTAGCGCTTATGTCTTATGAAATATTGTTGCTGGCGAATCTGTCTTGGCTCATATGTCTGCTCGTCCACACGCAACGCACAATTATTTGGTTCAAATCATGAAAAATATTCCGGCTACCTTACTTTAAAAAATATATTTTTAATGATTTGCACCAAAAAATTGCGCGTTGCGCCAAACGTGTGATATTAGCTTTATACACTGGGCTTTATATTCATTGAATAAATATAATTGTAATACTAGGACTAAGCTAGATCATTGTTTATACTTTGACTTAAAAATACTATTTGAAATCATAATTTAAAAAAAACATAGGCTTTGTCAAGCATATGTTTTTGTAACATAATGTTTTTTATTACATTTTTTAAAACGAATAATATCCAAATATAAAGTTCACCTTATAAATAATACTAAAACAAACACTTTGACAATTATGTGAAATCGCAATACTTAACTACTTTGACGTTGGTCGTAATCAACCCCATTCTGCCGTAATCGCTATATTCAGAAATTGTGATTTACAATTATTTAGTGTACAAAATTATTTTTTAAGGTTTCACTAAATTGGATGCTAATAGTTTTCTGTTTGCCTTATTTTTAAGACAATTTTTAGAAACACAAGAATTGGTACATAATAATAATGAATTCATTTATAGTTTTTTTTTATTATTATTTTGAAACACATATGCCTCTCACCACAACGAAAATTCACTGTAAACTCTCAAGCTATAGCTGTAGAAGAAGGTTGCAAAGAAATCAATATCGGTGTCAATTTTTCAAGCGAATCCCTAAAAAAATGTTTATAAGTTTTAGATATAATCGAAATATATATAAAAAATAATCACATGTGTAGCGGATTCTTTATATCCAGCTGAGTGGCGACGTGTTTTAGAAATGTATTCATCAATTGTAGGCTATCTAGCATTCCTTTTTCAGGATGCATCCAAACGCGTGGAAGGGTGTTTATAACAATATATGCTTTGGATGTGGCATCAACTGGTGTGCATACCTAGATATTAAAATGATTTAAAATAAATAAATTATTGCGTTAACAAATTTACCCTCATTGCGGATAATAAGTATCGATTAAGCAAAGACAAAATTGCCAGATCTTTGAGAACAGAGTCTCCAAGAATACCTTGCCAGCTCAATATGTTTCGAAAAAGTTTCAGTCCACTGCAAAATTGACGCTGGAAGAACGACAATTTAGACTCTTGCATCCTAAGTACAAACGAAAATAAATACAATAATCAATTAAAAATGCCAATTCCATACGGATACCACACTCACTGTTTTGGAAATATTGGAATAAAAACATCGCTGTCAAGAGACAACTTAATTTTGTCCAGCACAGTCATAAACACAGTGCGAAAATATTTAGACGATGGCTTTAACGACGGATAGTCACGTTCGAGCCGACGAATGAGTCCAACAAGCTTAAGTGTCTGAGATGAGGACAACGGATCCCAACACACCTCGATAATTTCTGTCACCTTAGGAAGTATAATTTTTTCGACCAGAACTGGAATGAGTCGTACGTCTGGATCACAGAATAGCGAACTCTCAGTCTCCTCAATATTCCAACCATATTTTATAGCCATATTGTACCAATCCATTCGCTCTATATCCTGGCATCCTTCCTCTAGCGGATTCCAGGTAACCAAATTTAGACGAATCATGGGTCCAATAATCTAAAAAAAGATTATGATATTATCTTAAAAAAAAAAAAAACATGTTTAACCTTTGGAAGGCACAAATTGAAGTAAGTATCTTTGTATGTGATAAAATCGTTTCGGCGCCAGTTCTCAAACTTGTCCAAAATAGAGGAAATCTCACTGAACTCCTTTGTGACGTCTTCAAACAGTAGATTCACCTCATTGTTGATAAGTTCTGTAAACAATTTAAATATAACTATAATTTACTAATTTTATATGTATATTATTGTCTGACCCAATTGTGCCCTAGAACCTGTAGAATCATGTTCCTGGTGCTGTTCATCGTCGCTAGACATGCCATCTAGATGTGTGTTGTTGATGTCAATGCGTTCGCGTACCTGTCTTCGTCGCGTCCTTCGACCTTCGCGATCCGCTGATCTACGAACTCGATCCTCGTCATCCAGCATTTTTCGTGCTGCACCCGGTTCTGTAATGTTGTGAAACAGTTAATTTGGTCAGTAATCACTTAGACATATACTACATACTTCCAGCCTCAGCAATTTCCTTTGCCTGATCCCGAACGTCCTGACGACGTCGCTCAATAAGTACCGTTGCCTGTTTAGACATGACACTAATTGCTTTACGTTCTAGTTCAACAATAAAAGGTATCTACGATAAAAAATATTAATTTTTAAAACTTTATTATATATATAAATATTTACCTTTTCATCAAGACATTCAACCAAATCTGTCACATAAGCGCGCAATTCTTGATAAAATCGATATTTCAAAGCTGCTATCGGAGCGTCACGTTCGCACTCTAGCTCTTCAATTTTAAGTAGCTTGAGATCGCGTGAAATTTGATCGGCTTCCACGGTGTGTTTTTGATGAAGTACCTTTACCTGTATTAACCTGAAAAAAAATTATTATGTGTTGGGACATCTTCACATAAAGTTACCTTTCGCTTAGCTTTTTGACCACATCTACTGGCGCACGTGGGCCACTTGGTTTGTTTGTTGGTTTTTGTGTGGATATAATCATTTGGCGAGGTTTATGGAGACAATTTCGGGCATACGCTTGTTCCAGCAGATTACCAGTGGAAAGGTTAACATTTGCATTCACGCTTTTAATAAGATACTGATTGTATATTGAATCTTGTTGGGCCAAAACAAGCTGTATAAAATATTTATTTATTGTATATATATATATTTTTTAGAAAAAAAAACCTGCGCTCCGGTAACACCCTTGCGTATCTGCTGATTTTCCCATTCGTTTAGTTCGGGATCGGATTCTTCACCAGAGTCTAAAAAAACAATTAGTTAATCACACATTCAAAAATTATTTTCAATACTATGACAAAAACACAACCCCATTTTGTGTTTCAATTTGCTCTACGTTTTGATGCATTCAATAAATACAAATTGGAACAACATATTCAACATACATTCTTGTTGCACAGAATAAAATTTTTCTCGGCGCTCTTCACGCTCCTTTGTTCCATTTATGGCGGACATGTCAACACGTTCTTCATCTGAGCCGTCATCACCTTCCTCGCGAACCAATCGACTCTTAGAGCGCTTGCTGTCCGGCTTCTCCTCAATAGGGATAACGTCACCTTCCAGATTATTGTTAGGCTTATAATAAGTACATATAATATGTCATTAATTTTTGTACTTACATTGCTCTCTAGCTTTCTGTCGACTTTTACGAGCAGCATGAATCATTGCAGCATCTGGAATAGCTCCACTATCTAAAACCGTACGAAAATTTTCTGGCCTAGCGAAACGATGACCTTGTAGATTTTCTTCATCTCTGCTCTTGACTGGTAGGTGATCATCGTCTTCAGACGACATGTCATCGCGTCCGGCGCACAGTGCAGCTCGGCCATTGAGAATTGGCTGATTTTGCTCTGATTTTTTTACGACAAGCTAAGATAACATAAAAAAAAACAATTAAATTCATGGTCATTGCAGCATTGGGTACGCAGCAAATTGATGAAAGTTGTGTAATAAACTACACGATTTTAAAATATTTATAGAATGATATAGTATGATTAAAATACACAATTCAGCAAAAAATACCCTAGAAAAGTAAACAAATGATCTTATGTTGTTTGATTGAAATGAGTACGCTAAACCATTTGTTATAATCTGCACAGAGCTAACAAATATCAATCAAACAAACCCATTATTCAAGTTCCGTTAGTTTGGAACTAAATGTATAAAATGGATAATAATAACCTTACCACAAAGTCGTCAGTGCGTATTTCAGTTTGAATACTATCGGAATTATCGGGTATACTGTTTTTTTTACAGAAAACATCCGTTGATTGCAAATCGTATGAGTCTATTTTCATCGATGTTGAAAGTTGATAATGTGCGGTACTGTTTTCAGTAGTTTTCTTCTTTCGGCGTTCTTTATCCATCATTTTCATGACCTTCTTGCTGTGGGATGATTTCTTGACTTGAAAAATTTCACCTCCATCTATAAAAATAACAAAACAATTAAAATCCTATTTAATATAAAAGACACTACACATGTCGATCTCAATTACCTTCGTCCTCGTCAAAACTCAGCAAAGAATTTTTTTTTGTCGTCTTGTTGTTGTCCTTGGCAAAATCAACACTGTTTTTGCTTTTTGACTTTATTTTGCTACAGAGCAAAGGCTCATCAACATCCATTGAATACTCTTGCGCATTTTCATTATCTGCCGGTGCCTCATCCGCATCGTCATAGCTGCTGAACACCCTGCGCTGTATCGGTTTCTTGGGTTTTCGGAACATATTTGTGGAAAGTTTTAATCCAGACAAAATTTAAAATGTGCTCTGTAAAACGTGATTTTGATTTTGACTTTCGTGTACTCACAACCACAAAAAAAATTATAAAATTTTATTTTATATAGTTTAATTTTTAATTGTCCGTTTCTGCAAAAACAGTGACACTAATCACTAACAGTGACAGCGAAAGCAAGGGCCATGTCATGCCAATCGACATTCGACTTTCGAGATGTATTCGAACACCGACAGAGAAGATTCGAACATGTTGGAAGTTCATAAACATGTCCGCTTGGTGCGCTCGGAATGTTGGATTTTGCGGGATTTTGTCACAGATCACAGAGATTAAATTCTGTGGATTTTGTTAAATTATCGGGGCCCTATAAGTTGCATCGCTGATTTTTCATAGACAATAGACAAGCAAAAAACGCGGTAAATGCTCGGTTATGCAGAGTGTTTTAAATTGACAATTATGTTATATAGTACGTACTCAATATATGGACCGTATCAATAAAGTTGGTAAAAACAAGCCTTCAAACATCGGCGACCCGCAAAATATAAAGTATTAAGTATACTTAAAATATATAAAAAGGTATGTCTTTTCCATATTTATTTATAGTTTTCGTTTGTTTGTCAATTGTCAAATCATAACATATACTCGCAATTATACGGCGTCGGCGTTTTAAAATAATAAATTACAAAATCAAAAATCATAATAAATACAACGTGTGCGCAATTTCTGTCAATTATAGATTACAATAAAAACATTACGACTGACAAAAAGACTTTATTATGACTGCTGATCAAATCCAATACTCCGAAAAATATTTTGACAAGACATTTGAGTATAGGTAAGTACTATATTATTATTATTATTATCAGTTGCGATTCTAATTTTTTACTTTTTTGTATTTGTAGACATGTCATTCTCCCGCAAGACCTTGCCAGAAATGTTCCTAAGTCGCATTTGATGACAGAAACGGAATGGCGCAATCTTGGTGTCCAACAAAGCCCCGGTTGGGTTCATTATATGTTGCACGCCCCCGAACCACATGTGCTATTGTTCAGGCGCCCTCTATCAGAAGAGTCCATTATATCAGTCCTACCAGAGCCGCTAACTACCTGAAAAATATGCGATAGCATTAAACAGAATAATACAAATTCTGCAAACTTTAAGTATTAATTTCATAAAATGGAAATACAATTTTGTATTGCTTCTACAAAGTACCTCATACACAAATTTTAGTAAATAATATTGATTATTTGATTAAAATATTATATGTTATAATAAACTAAAATATCTTTTAAATATGAAATTGATAAACAACTGCAACAAAAGTATATGTAGTAATATATATTACAGTTTCTAATCATTTTTAAATTATGTGTACGTATTTTAGTATTAACACAATCATTATTAATAATGATTTAAAATTTAAATAATAATATATTTGAAATGAAATTGTTTCCATTTTTCAACAATACATTTTTTGTTATGTTAGGTTATATTAAAATTGAATATATATATATATATATATATATATAATCAAACATTTTATATGATTTGACAAAGCCAAGCCAGCTGTTTCACAAACATCAAAAACGTTCTCATTTTGTATTTTAACGAGAGAGAGAGAGAGCTGAAACATATTAGGAGCGGGACTGGGGAGTATTACGATGACATTTAACATTAAATGTATTGAAAATCGAAAATGTGTCTTCTTTTTTAGTTTGTATAACGCAATTTTTAATTAAAGAAAACGTAAAAAGAGGGGTGGCATAAATTATGGTGGATACGAAACTCATTATATTATTACCGCTAAGGCTCTAAGTCCAAGTGTATTATTACATATATTATTATTACTACAAAGAAATGTATTGAAACCATGAAAAGTGTATTGAACTTAATTCATGTAAAACAAATCAATATAAACAACAAAGAAAAGTAGGTATTGGCTTGTTTGTAAGTGTACGCTACCACAGAAGACCTAAAATGCCATCGCTACGACAACGAATGACCACATATTTTCGGCAATTGAGTTTTATCGCTGAACCAAGAGATGAATCTAGTATTTCGGCCAGCCTTAGTCCACGCACCCGAAACGATGATGGTTGTTTCATAACAAGGTATCTAGAAGGGTAAGTGTTTCATAAAAGTATGTTAATTAGTAATGCAATATTTATTATTATGTATGTTTTGTTAGCCGTTTACCAACAAATCTAAGTGTTGCATCAGACATACATAATGGAAAAGAACCCGGAGACCTGCCGGATTTACCTTTATTGGAGTACACAATAGGTGCAGAGACAATAACGTCAGCGTGCACTGGACCCGATGAAGGTTTGACAGGTGTCAAACGGTCACGCTTACATTTAAGTGCTGGACCAGATATTGACTTTATCGATACCAATCAAGAGCAAGACAATGAAATACGCAATAACCAGTCCAACGCCAAGCTTAAAAGCACAAACAGTAGATTTAAGTTGGCAGATCAAAATGCTAACAGACCTTTTACAAGGTCACGTCGATTATCTCGTACGCCAGAAGCTGATACAAATAAATCAACAGGTTCCGAACCAAAGAATAAAAATGGTACTATTAACGTTATCATTAGTCTTATAAGCACATCGACCGCAACCAACCAAAAAAAAAATGCTGAACTTTTGGAGGACTGTGTTATTCGAAATACAATGACCACAACAATGAAAGTCAGCCCAATTTCGACTACGTCGATAACGTCTCCAAAAGATAATGAACCTATAAATGTATCTCAGACTTCTGAGCCCGATATTTCAGTTGCTATTGCGAGCGTAACTAATTGGAGACTGGAAAATGATCATGCGTATGGACTATCTGTGTCACTTTACGAAAAGAATGCAGCCACAAATGAGCAGGCAGGTAATCCTATCGCGGACTGCTATGGAATAATTGTTCGTGACAACTGTTCAGCGATGGCTCTGGCAGATGGCGTTAATTGGGGTAAGTACAATATATATATATATATATATATATAGTATTCATATTAAAAAAATATTAAAATGTATACTTTTGTATAGGCGAGGGAGCAAGATTAGCAGCTCGCTCAGCTGTACAAGGTTCCTTAGAATATTTGGATACAGCTGTGTTTGGACAAATGCCCGGTGGCATGGCAACAACAACACGCGAGATATTTGTCAGTTTACTGCGAAGTTTCTGGGAAGCCCACGCATGTATCCTAGAAGTTGGCGGAGCACTTAGCACTCTTACAGTAGCTGTAATTTTACCGTTAACAGATAAACACGTTGAAAAGTTTGTGGTGTGTGCTTGTAATGTTGGTGACTCTTTGGGTTATGTATATTCAAAGAGTCACGGCGTCCGAGAGTTTACACAAGGTATATTATAATAAATATTAATATACAGGCAAAAGATTTAACTTTTTTTGATATATAGGATCTCATGATATAACATCAATGCGCGATATGCGAGATGCACTTGGTGCACTAGGTCCTGTCGATGGCAACAAACCGGAGCTAAGCAATCTTACGCTTTCCATGACTATGGTAGACCCTGGTGACATTGTGTTTCTTACGTCCGATGGAATCAGCGATAACTTTGATCCGGTGGTAGGCAAATTTGCCGAGCCATTCACTACAGAGGCATTGCAAAAAAAGGTTAACTCAACATCGGTTCAAGATACAATTATTCCACAATTAGCCTCTAAACGTCAAAATCAAAGTGCAGCAGGATTAAGAGAAAATTTTAATCGTTCGTTTACTGCCAACAAACTCATTAAACAGAAGTCTATATCGATAGCAAGTTCACCTGTTCGACCACCACGCTCCAAAAAAAAACCGATTGTAGCTTCCTCCACTACAACAACTGCCAGTTCAAAAAAAAATACAAACGCTGTGCTATCAACTCCTTCAAACTCTATCTCCAACTCACTTCGGCCGAAATTCATGCGATCTCAAACTGTTATTGAACCCAGGATTTCAATAAACGAGACTTTTCCTGCCATTACAACTTTTGCAAAAGGCGCTATTACTGGACTACCTTTAGTTACGGGACCTCAACGACACACTCTTACCTTACTCCGACTAGAAGATCTTTTATGTTACGGCATCAATGGTACAAATCGCCCATGCCCTTCAGCACGTAAACTATGCCATCTACTTGTAGACTTTGCCCGTATGATTACATCCGCAAAACGTAACATTTTGGAGCAGCGTGAACTGTATTTTCGTCAGAGTATTGATCATGCGACAGGTGTAAGGCGCGAAGTAGAACTAACACGTATGCAACAACGGGCTGCACGAAAGCGCATGGTTGATGGACCCACATTCCCGTTGCTTCCTGGAAAACTAGATCATGCATCTGTGGTGGCTTTTACCGTTGGTTCTGCTCTAACCACACAACAACGGCAATCGCCTTCCAAAAGAATGGCTGATGAGTACTCAGAATAAATCAACTACCTTTACAGGGGAGCTCCTCCAGACCCCCTAAAAACGGCAATTTCGTTGGGTGTGTGGCCTTAAGCGCCACTGTTGAATCCGCTAAAAGAAACTGCCATTGCTTTTAATTTACTGGCGCAATAAATAATAATTAAAAATTGACATTACTCGTTTTATTTCTTATGCCATACTTCTATCTACTATGGTTCTGAATTGAACTGGTGTAGAATGATGAAAGATGAAAGGTATTACCCTAACGCAGTAAACAAACAAAATTAGGGCGCGTCAGCTGTACTGCGTTAGCCGCTTTGCGTTAGCGGCACTGCGTTTGCCGGACTGCGTTAACCGGACCGACAGACAAAGTACCTGAATTCCCCGGAGTAAATAGTAAATACGTGATGACTTTGACTGTCAGCTCGAGCTGAAAAATACTTCACTTTCAGTGCACAACGCGTTTGGTACTGAGTTGGCGGGACCTAGAATTTACAACTAAATATATTCTTTTATTATATATGTTATACTAGACATGCAATAATACTAGTACTGGTTGGCGACGGACTCTAGCGTCATTTATTCATGCAAGATGTCCATTGCGTTAACCGGTCTGCGTCAGTGAATGCCACAACAACGACACGCACTGGTCAACGACTGAAAACCGACTGAAAGTCGTCTTAATTTAATTTAATTTAATTTATTGCCGAAAAGATTACAAAATTATCCTTATTATCTAACAAAGTAAAGTTCAT
>JAAAKO020000231.1:0-21514 GCA_010015015.2 Bolitophila cinerea | reverse complement strand
ACATTAAATCACCATGATCCAAATCTAAAACAGAATATCTATAAGAATGTTATGTATTATAAATAAACACGTATATTCTATTCTAACTTTATGATTTTTGAAACGAACTATGTTTTGTTTTATTTTAAAGTCATAATAAAATTGAAACTATTTATTTGTAATTTAATTTTTATTTCTTGTTATCTTAATAATTAAGTATACTAAATTATTGTTGTTAATTCTGAATTCATCATTTACTAATATAAGAAATTGCTTTTAATTTATTTATTTTCTATTTTTGCATAATTGTCTTTGCTATGTATTTTATATCTTAAGTGAAAAAATGTATAAATTAAACTTTTATGAAATTGTATTAACACTAAATAAATAATTATTTTTCAGAAATATATATAAATGATCGACTTAAATCATCTTTAACTATTTGTATAATTACTAATTGTCACAGAATATGTATTTATAAGAAAAAAACCATACACCTTCTATATATGCTAATAAACTTTACAAACCGGTACCTTGATATTTTATTCCATATGATTTCCGTTTATATCAATTAAAATGCATGTCTAAGTTTATGCTTTTTAGCGAAAAGCTACGCTCATATTAATTTCAAGGTTATATGGAAACCATTCTACTATAAAATTATTTAAATGTTTGCAATTATTTAAACAAGGCATGAATAATTTGCAGTTGCAGCTTCACCTCTTGCTCTAGCAATGACATCAATTGCATGATTTTGTTTTCTGTTTTTTGTTTGTGTTTCGATGCGTATAAGTTTAAATTATATATGTTTTGCTTTTCACCATCAGATTATTTATAGTCGATTCGATAAAATCTCATAATAGAACAATCAAAACACCATATATAAAACCAAACCGGTGTCTAAACTCTAAAAAAGATTGTGTCCCTTTATTTTCTGTTTTTCTTTTTACCAAATCTACAGGATGGTATGATAATTATGACATGAAACACGACGAGCACCTGAAACCACTTGTGACAAAGACACGCATTTTACGGCGCAGTGTGGCCCGACGGGGCCATTCGTTTGTCCCAGCACTGTCGACACGCAAGCGTTACTTCCGATTTCACATGAAAACTGAAAGGTAGTTGTGCTATATTTATAAATCCAAAATGTATTTTCTATATAATACTCAAAAATCTATGTTTTTTCGTTTCGTTTTGGACTTCTTTGGTTTCGTTTTCTTCTTCTTTTTTTGCTTTCGTTTGTTTGTTCTCTATTTGTCCGTTGCAGCGAGTCCAGCGGCGACTCTTATCCGTGCAATTCGTGTGGAAAACTTTACAAGCATCGTGGCAACTTGAGCCGCCACATCCGGTACGAGTGCGGCCAACCGGCCAACTTCACGTGTCAATACTGCGGACGCAAATTTTCGCAGGGTTGCAATCTTCGGCGTCACGTCACCTCACAGCACCCCCTTAACCAGTTTCTTCTTAAAACCAATGATTAGAATTTAATATATTGTATAAATATTTAAGTTTTGTATAATGTAACGTGTAATTTACTTATATATTATTATTGTATACAACCCACGAGAAAACTAGTCAACACAATGGTAGTATATTATACAATGTGTCCACTTGAAACGTTTTACCAAAATTACGTTTTACATTTTGAACTATTTTTTAGTTATTTGTTTTTGTTCTTGTCTATAATAAGTAATATTGTTTTTGTACACAAGTCAGAAAAGTATCAAAATTAAAAAAAAAACAAAAAAATTATATGTTCCTATCTATAGTTACAATTTTTGGTAATTGAATTTCTAGTCACGAATCAAATGTAATAATTAAAATAAAGCATAGCTAGAAATAAAAACATACATTTTCTAAACTTAAATAAATTTGTTTTTCTTATTATTATTTTTATATTAAAAAAATACTATAAACAAGCATACTAGCTAATCGCACGACTCTGGATGATATTATAATAATTGTGTGTGTGCGTGTGCTTTTCTGCTGTGATATTCTAAATGTTCGTTTGTGTGTGTGTTTGTGTTATAGGTATTATTGGCTTGAACTGACCGCATTACACACAGACCGCACACTCTCTAACTCATACACCCTTGATCACCTTAAACTAACTAAGCCGACTTTCAGGATCGTACTCAGACTGTTTGACTGGCACATTTCTGGACGCCTCCGGCGTTATGATGTATTCGTGTTTTCGTTGCAGTCGGGTGTATCAGCACATGAAAACACTGAATCGTCATTTGCGTCACGAGTGCGGCAAGGGCAAGCAGTTCATCTGCGTGCATTGTGGCCACCGAACCCAGCGCAGCGACCGACTGCTCACGCACATTCGAAATCAGCATCCGAAGCTGGCGCTGGAATATCCGAAAAGGCGTCGACTGAGCGGCGGCGTCGACCTACACTCAATGGAAAACCTAGAAATGATACCAAATCAAGATTTTTGAGGAGATTCGAAGTTTTTTTTGTATTTATATTTTGTACACACACATACTCTGTCGAAATAATCCGCACTTGTTTATTTGTTGTATGTTTATATAAATTTTATTTACATATATCTAATATACATTAATTTTATGTACTTTTAGTTTTAAGTAATATGTCAAGTGTAAACACAAATACCTATAATTGTTTTCTAGTCTGAAATTCAAATGCCAAATACCAAAAAAATATAACAATGTACCAAATAACGAGCAAATACAATTATAAAACTATACTCGTTTATACAAATATTTATGTACATCTTTAAATTTAAATTTAATGTTAAATATAAATGCGTTCGCGCGCACTTGAAGACTACAACACTACTCTAATTTGCGTCTTTTCGCCTCTTACTCTATTTCTAGACATAAAACCGTACTACGATGTGGTGCTTGCTCGGTACGTGTGTCCGTCTTGTGCCATCGTGTATACGCGTGAGCCCGACCTGCAGCACCATTTGCGTAAAGAGTGTGGCCTTGAATTTCGGTGTCCTTTTTGTCAGAAACCGTTTCGTCGGAAAAACAGTATCAAAGATCATGTGCGCATTAAGCATCCCGCTAGTCTTGGTCAGTACCAGAACGCTGTGAAACTGCGAATGGAGCCATGGTTTGCGCCATATTGACGCGATGACTTTTCCACATCCACATTTGAGTCCGAAAACGCGACGGAATCAAATAATAACTACTGGTGGAACCTCAAAAATTGACGATGTACACACACACACTTACACAAAAACATACATAGATTTTCTAGATCCAAAAAACAAACACGATCTACAATAAAAAAAACAACGCATTACGTAAAAAACATTTTTTTTTTAGTCTTCTTATATATTTACCACTTCGCACTTTCGACATGTATGTTCTTTATTTGCCTTGTTTCTAATCGTCTGTTTTGTTTCCGTTTTGTTTCAGAGTTTGAGATTGAGATATTGACAGACGAACTGTACGATGATTATGATAACGATATGAATCCAAAACTGGAAGAAGATGAAACAAGTTCGATTGCAACCACCACCAAGGCGGCTGCAACGGTGACGCAAGTGGCGAAGGCAAAATCAATTGCACTGATGAAAGTTAGTGCTGCCATTAGTGCATCGAAGGGTTTCGAGGTGCCCGAGTGTGGTTCCATTAAAGATCTGGAGTTGCGCAATACAACGCAAGTGGTGGATAAGAACGGAGAGGAGCGTTTCTATTGTCCCATGTGTAAGGTCAAGTACACCAAGTTTAAGTACCTGAAAACGCACATGAAGAACTGTGGCCTGGACTTCAAGTGCCAGATCTGTGGTCAGCACTACAAGCAGAAGCGTTCGTTTGTTTTGCACGTTAAAAGCAAGCACATGATGGTCGAGGAGTATCTGGAAATCTAAAGAGGTTTTTTGTTCTTTGAAATATTATAAAACAGAAATATTGTAAAATGAACTACACAAAAAAATAATGTATGTATAAAATAAATTAAAACAAATGTACGGAATGCACACCACCATGTATACTCACAATTTTTATTTGAGATTAGTTTTAATTATATATACACTCAGCCTTGTCACCCACCCATTCCCCACACCCACCTTTATTTCAATGAAGCGACTCCATAAGAATAATGTTTCAGATGGTCAGAATTCTACCGGACCAACAACGTTGACGGCGCTCTTTGAACCCGAAGTGTCCATTCGAAAGTTATTCAAGCCTCACTGTGCTATGGATTGCGAATGTCCGAGCTGTACACTTCATCCGGCCTTCCGACCAAGTGCTGCATTTGCTGCCTTCGCCCACATCAAAGGCGTTTGCCCACCAAAGAAACCCCAACAACAACCCATCATCATCACCAACCCTGCGGCAACTACAAACACCGTACAGTATCACTGTACGCATTGCCTGTTTGCTTGCACTTGGAAATATGATCTGAAACTCCATCTGAAGCAAAAGCATGGCATTCACAAAAAACTGTAGATACAATAAACAAGAAAATAAATACACACACACACACAAACACACATAATAATATGCGGTTATGCTCTGTTATTCAGAGGAAAAATTAATTCTGTTTTTCTTTGTTATAACGGCGCAGCGCTTTGAGATGATGATTCTAATTATTTCTTCAACTTTTTTTTCAAAACCTAATCAAAGAATATTCGATTAAAATGTGTCGTATTTCTTTCCATTTCAGTACGGAGCCATTATGAGTGGTTACAGCTTGCCCCGCACAAGGGCTTCCAATGTGACATCTGTCCACACAAATCGTACACTAGATCTGAGAATCTGGCCCGTCACAAACGCGTTGAGTGCGACAAGTCACCCCAGCATGAGTGCGTCCGGTGCCTAAAGCGTTTCTACTATCGTTCGAAACTGTTGAAGCATTCAAAGCGAAACTGTGACTCGCATCTGTGCATACGAATCAAGCAACAGAATTTCGCACCAGATACTAAACCCAGCGATCCATTAGCCTATTTATAGTTTCTATATTATAATTTGCAAAAAATGTTGAATTTTGTTATTAAACAAAAAAAAAACTTATATTAAATCTGGATTTTTCTTTAAATTTCAGTGTTTGGGTGGCGGCCACAAACACAGTCGTCGTATTCGCTTGCGGAAGTACGTCGCCCAAGCCGCAGGGACTACCGGTGCTTTGAGCTTCGGCCAAAGATTAGTACGCATTACAGTAGTGCAGGGCAATTGGCGACCAAACCGAAATTCGAGTGTTTAGTTTGTTTTAAAAAGTTCTACCGAAAAACGGCACTGGCCACCCACGCCAAAGTGCATTTATAACAATTTATTAAAATGTTTAAATTTTTTGATATTCTGTGTATCTTTTCCTCGGTTAGTCGTAGTTAGTTATATGTGTTTCTGTATTACATTATTAGTTTGATTTTAGTTTGTTTTCGTTTTTTTTTGTGATTTTGTTTTGTAGACGTTAACATATTTGAGATTATGTGAGACCACGCCACTCTATCTATATCTGTTAATATTATGATTTACGTTTCTGTTTTTATGTTTTTGTTTTTAATTTTCTTTTCTTTATTAACACCTCTTCCAGAATCACTAACTTGCACTCCGTCATCGGTATTTTACAATAATTTCCCCGGTGATCTGTTGTCCTCGGGCGAGCGATTCTTTTGCACCGTCTGCGGCAAGAACTATCTGCGAAAGCGACACTTGCAACGGCACATGCGCGACGAGTGCATCGGCATACCGCCGCGTTTCGAATGCAAGCTGTGCCCCTCAAAATTCCGTCGAAAGTATCATCTTGTGCGTCACCTGAACGCTCGGCATGGTATCTCACAGCAGCTGTCGCAGGCCGCCGCCGATCAACAACAGAACATGGACCCATCACTCATGAAAAAGGAAAACATAGATGTCATGAAAAACTTTAGCGTTGAAGCGATCATGATGAAGAACGAAGCGTACGAGGCCATGTCTCCGAAAATGAAGTTTTTCGAGGATCTACAAATGATGAAGAACGAAATGGACCTTACCCAGAAGAGTAAGATACTGGAAGAACTGCAACGCAAACTGATGACACAGAACAACGATGCAACTGCACCGGTTCGAGATCGACAGGTGCAGTCGCTGCAGTTGTAGATGTTTTTTATTATTTTTAAATACGTATGATTTCCAAATATATTTCATTTTTTATTATATGATAAGAATGCATACGATACGATTTACCAAAAACATAAAAATGATGCCATATCTGACTGTAATAGTTTTAGGATTTTTTTCTCGATTTTTAAATTACATTTTGATATTATTCCAACTCTTAAAATTATACATCTCCACCTCTTACTTACTTTAATTTAATTGTTTAATCTTTAGTAATTAAAACCGTATATGTTTAGTTACCAATATTTAGTATTACTTCAATTTTTTTACCATCAATGTATTAATAATATTAGTATCTATACTTTTTTTTAAATAAAACATATCTTAAATTAGTATAAAACAAAACTGACGTGTTAGTTTTTTTATTGTTATGCGTTTATTCTCTATCGACCATATTGTAATTTTCCTGTGTGGCTTTTATTTAACCAAACCCTAAACACAAAACCAAATCAAGACATCGATTACCGCCCTATTATATAGATATTCAAGTTAATCCTTGACCATTTTTCTAGCCTACTACTACAAGAGATCTGGCCAGGCCCGGTTTGAGTGTCCACAGTGTAGTAAAATGTATTCGGCCAAATGCAGCCTGAACCGACACCAGAGGTACGAGTGTCGCCTGAACGAGGATCCGCAGTTCTTCCATTGTACTTTCTGCACGGCACAGTATCGCCGGAAGTACCATTTGGTTCAGCACATGCGCCGGCACAATTTCAACGATGCACAGATGCTGTGATGATTGTGTGCTCACGTGCGATTCAGTCCTAAATAGAGTCTACAAGTTTCAAGTTCCAAGTGCAATACTAATACATATAGCTACACAAAATACACACATACACACACTCACAAAACACCCACAAAAAATAACGAATAAACAATGAATATAGACTGTAATTTACAAAATGTACCATCGATGCGAAGAGAGTATTTTTTGGTTTGGCTACTGAATGCAATTCTGCATACCCTTAGCATTCATGCATTGGAAATGGTAATTTAGTTTTTATGCATATTTTAATGCGTTGTTATTAGTATATTTGAAAGCCGACTAAAATATTTTATACTCATTTTTTTTTTTTTTGCAGAGTTTTCGACAATCTTTGTACGGAGTATTGGATCATGAAACACAAGGATGAAGGGAGCAAACCAAAAAATCGATTTTTTATGTGCCAATTTTAAATAAACTTGTAGTTTTACGTTACATATAGTATACATGTATTATGTTTGTACAATATTTTTGAATATACATTAAGCATGTTGAATTTTGTTGTTTTATGTATTGTGCAGTGAAAGTTATTTTTGGGTTTTTCGTGCTATCCAAAAATAAATAATAAAAATTAAATCGAAATACAGGAATTCTAGACAGAAAACAGAGATTAAGTTTAAAATTGTTTTCTATTTTGTATATGTACAGTTGACTCTAAATTTGAGGATTCAAGTTTAAATCGGTGATGTCTTAGATTCTAATTATATTATGATCTCCGTTAAAAATATTTGCAAAATTAGATGTAATGAATTCCTTTTTTCAAAAATTATTTGTATGTTTCGACTTGTTAAGTTATGCTTATTTTTTCAATTTTTTCTTGTGAAATGAGAAACGTAAATATAAAAAAAAAATTATTAATAAACATTGCCAAAATGTTTAACCTAAAACTCAATTAAATGGAAATATTTAAATTATTAGTTAATTATGAATTTCTTTTTTCATACATTTTTTCAATGCATGTAAAAATGTGATCCAAGATTCAAAAAAATGAAATATAACCTTTTCCTTTTTTATTCCAATTTCTTGTAATATGTATTTAGATTTCAAATATAAAAGCTTACTTAAAAAAAGGTTTTTTATCCAAAAGTCCAGCCCCTGACTGAAAATAAATGATAATCCAATTTCTTCATTCGAAAGCATTGGTTTTCAACAATTGAAGTCCCTTTTCTCGGCTTTCCAATTAAAGTTGTTAAACAATATTTACATTCAAATCATTCATTTCATTTGCCTTTTTTACGACATTTTTATAATCCAATTTTCTCGTCACCCTCTACAACTTAAACCTTTCTTTGCAAATCTAAAATAAAATAAAATTGGCGGATCTCATTAGACTTGAGCATAATGTTTTAACAGGAAGAATGTATTACATAGAATGCAAATTATTTATACCGCAGAAGCGCCAAATTTAAAATGTAACAAATTAGTTAAAATGTGGATTTTTATCGTAAAAAAATAAAGAAAAGTTTCACTTCCTACGACTAAACCGTTTTTTTTGTAGCAGTTGTTTAATCTCTAAATAGTATTTTTTATGTCTATTGAGAAGAAACTGATATTAAAAAAATAACAAAAAATTTATGAATCGGATAATTTCAACAAGCGCTTTTCGGATTGAAAATTTATAATTATCAAAAAACGAAACGATAAATATTTGTAATCGAAGACGTTGGTTCTACTCCGAAAACTAAAACAAAAAAACATCAAATTTTCTAAAAATCAATATATATTGTTTTAATTCTTTGAAGGATAAGGATTTTTTTTTCAAAAATTTAGATATATATTTCAGTAGAAAACTAATTTATATTCGCGATTCTATGAATTGGATAGTGTGAAATTATGGATTTTACGAAATTTGAATTGAATTAATTAATTAAATTTACAAATCAAAATTATAATCACCAGTTAAGAATTTAGGATTTGCCTAGTGCTAATAAACAATTAGTTTTCACTTAAAAATGTTGGCTCTAATAATGATTTAATTTATTTGTCTGTGGTTGAAATTAATTTGTTTGTGATCATTAAAAAAAAACGTTTTCATCATCAATAACAATTAATTAAAATTTAAATTAAATAATTGTTAGTTTAAATGTGAAGATGCCATTTTTTCCTATTTTTTACCGTTTATTTTTTTACAAATAACGAAAAAATTAAAAATGATGTGTTTTCATACATAAATAAACCCATCTCTTGAAATAGGTTAAAATTTACTCGAAATTTATCTAATTTTGCTTCGCAAAAAACAAGCGTAATATTAACATAATATTCTAATAAATAACACGCTGCCGCGCGCACTTGCTTTTATTTTATTAAAACAACAAATTCTATTCGTTATTACAAAATATCATGTTCAAATAATATTTTGTGGGAAAATTCTGACACAATTTCTTATTAATCCCATTTCAATTTAAATTTGAAAGAAAATAAATAGAAATTCTGTCGCGTCAGAATTTCCTAACATTTTTTTGTATAAGATTTTTTTTTAGAAATTGAGTCCCTAAAAATTGTGACGCGCACATAAAAAAATACCCAAATACATTCGATAGAATATGTACTTAATGTACTTAATAACAAAAAATATATTTTAAGCACATTGTTTTGTTTTTTTTTAAAGACACGATTTATCTCTACCCTACATTGCCACCAACTTGAGCTTCCAACTGCTAATGACACTTTCTAGTACTCAAATTGATTCATACGTTCATGAACGACACATCACTTGCAAGTGTCGGCAGCGGTCGGAAGCCTAAGTCGGCGGCAATGTGATACAGGCATAAGATTGAGTATTTTGTTGAAAACTTCCGTTCAAGTTACATTTAGTATATTTTTTTTCTTCGTTACTGTAGATTATTAGTGAGGTTCTTTTGAAATTAGTTCATAGTATAAAATTGCATTGCATAAAAATTGCACGTTTTTTATGCCTAAGCATAATAAAAGAGCATGCGCTCTATTTAAAAAAAAGAAAAAAACAAGAAAAAAACACCTAAATGCGTTAAATGTTTATGATGTGTGAGTGCATGAAATACAAAAAACAAAAACCACAACAACAACACCATCGCAAATCCACTAAAGACGATATCCGTCGTTATTTTTTAGGCTGGTTCACGGACAAAATTACTGCGTCGAACGTGTGCAGCTACTGTCGCAAGGAGTACGCCACCCGTGGCAGTCTGATGCGGCACAGCCGGTACGAGTGCCCGTACACCGGTACAAAGAAGCTCCTATCCTGCTCGGTATGCAGCTACCGCACTAAGCGTCTGGACAATCTGCGTGCCCACGCTAATACTCACCTCAAGAAAAAGCTCCAGGAACTCGATGTTGGCCGCTCCATGTACGAGTCCTTGGACAATTTCGTGTTGCGATGATTCTTTTTTTTTTGGTTTTGTGTGTTTTTTGTGTGACATAAACCTATCATAATAAATTAATGTTTAGTACTATTAAATCTAGATTTAATGTTAAGTCGATGCCAAATTTTATGAATTCAATAAAAAGATGATCTTTTTTTAAGTGTATTACTTGTATGCTAAAGATTTTTGTTTGTCTACAGTTTGTATGAGGTGAAAGGTCCAAAGTGTAGTTTCTTCACTTTTCTAAATCTGGCGTTGCGTCACATATATATTTATGATTTTTTTTGGTTTAACTAATTTTTTTTCTAAGCAGAGTCTATTTTGAGATATGTAATTTAGTTAGGGATTATTTTTTTGGAAAATGTCCGTTTTTAAAATACATTTATTCGTTTTTGTAGTTTTTTTTTAAACACAAAATTATTTATTTTTATGTGTGTATGAACTACAGAAAAACAAACGACAACGCAATTTCACTAAAATCGAAGTCCCCATTTTTTATGCTTGCTTAGAATTAATAGTTATGGCTATGAAACCACCACTATCTTCAAGTCCATAGAAAATGTCGTGTTTCGATGATTTTTCTCTCTTGCGTCTGTGTTTGCGGGTTACATTAACATAATAATATGCAGTAGATTAAGAATTAGGCCGATGTTTAAGGTGAAAGGACTAAATTGCACTTGCTTATCTAGTTTTAAATTTGCATCCCATCGCCATAAATATACAAGTGTTTTATAAGCGGCGTCTAATAATGCAATTTAGTTTACGCATACTCGCTTTAGTTTTTTTTTTGTTAAAAAAAAACACAAAAGTGCGTTATGTGCATGAAATAAAAAAACACAACAAAAACAACGCAAATCCTATTAAGACGATATTCTCTGTTATTTTTTAGGCTCGTTCACGGGCAAAAAAACGATGTCAAACGTGTGTACTTCCTGCGGCAAAGAGTTCTCTCAACGTAGCAGCCTGATGCGGCACAGCCGGTACAACTGTCCGTACACCGCTACAAAGAAGCTCATGTCCTGCTCGATGTGCAGCTTCAGCACAAAGCGTCCAGACCATATGCGTACTCACCGGCTCCAAGAGTGTTTGCACAGTCAAACGGCCATCATTTTTCAGTGTAACTTCTGTGAATATGCCACTCAACGCAATGACACCCTCAAAAAGCATATGCTTACTCATGCAAAAAGCTAAGAAAAGTCTTTTTTTTGGGTAAAGTGTTTGAGGTGAATTGTCTAAAATGCATTTTCTGCAGTTTTCTATATGTGTATTTGTATGGTATTACATTGCGGCTTTATTTTACTGTGCCTTTATTTCACTGAAAAATTTCACGTGCTTTTGGATTTTTTTGTACACTCATTTTATTGAATTTAAAGACATTTTTATTGAATATCAAGACCTTTTCCATAGTTATAAGACAGTTTTTTTTATATATTCACCAAAACATCCGCTTATCTTGAACTGGGTTTAAAATCAGACCAAAGTTGGCCTTTTTTGGTTTGTGCTTTATACAATAAGTGAACAGATACACTGCAATTTATTGTCAATTATTATTGTAATGATTCTTCAGACAATTTCACACAAACAAAATGTTTCTTCAACTCTAACAATGAATTAGGCTGTTTTAAAAAATCGATGCAGAGTAAATACCATTTAATGCAATTTATTTTAAGATAGTTTAAGATTGTTTTAAATTTAAAAAAGTCCTTCCTTAAATTATATTTTTGTTTAGTCGTGTCTGTTACTTGTGATGTCCTTTTGGAGTTATTCTTAAGTTGAAATATTTTATTGCATTGCTTGAGCATATTGGAAGAGCTTCAGAACTACGTTAGTTTTAAAAAAATACTAACGTGCGTAATGTTTAACAACAACGCAGATGCACTAAAGACGTTATCCTCCGTTCTTTTTTTTAGGTTTTTTTACGGACGAAATAACGATGTCAAACGTTTGCATTTACTGTGGCAGGGAGTTCACTCAACGCAGCAGTCTGTTGCGGCACAGCCGGTACGACTGCCCGTACACCGGTACAAAGGAGCTCATGTCCTGCTCGATGTGTAGCTTCAGCACAAAGCGTCCGGACCATCTGCGTCATCACCAACTCAAGGAGTGTTTGTACAGTGAAACGGCCTCCATTTTTCGGTGTACATTTTGTCATTATGCGTCGCGGCGCAGTGACACCCTCAAAAAGCACATGCTTACTCATACTCATGCATCCAGCTAAGACAAGTCTAAATTGGTCTTGTGGAAAGTGAAAAGGGAGATACAAAATACAGATAATGCGATAGAAAGATAGACAGTGCGAAAGAGATAGAAATGTCAAGAGATGGAAATTGTCAAAGAAACAGAGACCAAGAGATATATTGAAGCTGTCATGTATGTTACGTTACCACTTTGAAAATACATGAAATCTTCAATTTATCTCTTGAAGGTCTCTGAGATTTTTTCCAAGGGTTTTTCGCATATTTTTATGGTTGTTTTTATTGTGTTAGTTTGATTTTTTGTTGTTGTTAATAATTCTTGTTGGTTGGTTTTGTGAAACATTTAACCGTTGAAATAACAAATACATTTTATAACCGTTGAAATATTTTATTTAATAAGTTAATGTTAAATTTAATTAATTCAATAAAGAGATGATGTATATTGCACTACGTCCTTATTTCACTGTGCCTTTATTTCACTGCAAAAATTATTGTGCTCTTGATTTTTCCGTTTTTTTGGTCGTTGCTTATTTTGTTTTATTATTTATCAGCAATCTAAGCCGTCGTTAGCGGGCGCCCGGAGTGATTTGTACAGTCAGATGCAATTCAAGACTTTTTTATATTGGAACAAAGAACAATAACAACACCCTCGTTTTATTTTTAGGTATGTTTACGCACATAATACTGATGTCAAACGTTTGCAGTTACTGCCGCAGTGAGTTCGCTGATTGTAGCAATTTGATGCGGCACAGCCGGAACGACTGCCCATATACCGGTAAATAGAAGCTAAACGGGCTCAATGGGCAGCTACCGTAGAACGCGTATGTACTTGCTACGTGCTCACGCAAATATTCACCGCAAGGAAAATCTCCAAGAACTCAATGGAGGCATAGAGCCACCTCCATTTCCGAGTCCATAGAAAATTATCTGTTAATTTTTATTTTGCGTGCGCATGTTTGTGTAAGTCTGTGTCACATAGACATAATAATGTATATTGTGTGTAGTAGTTTTTATATTAGGTCGATGCTAATTTTGATGATGAATTCAATAAAGAGATGATGCTTTTTTACTATATAGTTAGTTACTTTGCATACAGTGTTTTGAGGTGAAAACTCCAAAGTGCACATTTTGATTTTTTATATATCGTTCTTCGCATCACAATGTATATTATATTTCACTGTGCTGTTCACCTTTAATTCACGGCAAATTTTCTCATTTTATTGATTTTTAAAAGTTTATTTTTGTTGTTTGTTCATTTTATTATTTCTTGCAGATCTACTGTCCTCGCACTTCAAACGGTATCCGTGTAACGACTGCGGAAAATCGTACACAGTTCGTGGCAATCTGAGCCGTCACCGGCGCCAGGAGTGTTTGTACAGTCAGACGGTCATCAATTTTCAGTGTAGCTTTTGTGATTATGCAACGCGACGCAATGACACCCTCAAAAAGCACATGCTCACGCATGCGATCGGCTCACACAAGTCCAAAGTGGTGTTGTAGAGAGTGACATAGAGCAAGATACATAAGAAAGCGCGAAAGAGATACAGTGAGATTGATAGTGCGATAGAGACAGAGTGATTGCAAAAAAGATTAGGATTTGAAATTTGATGCACCAATAAGACCAAATTGAGCTCAACAGTGCAAAAGAGTCAAAAACAGAGAGAAACTGAAGCTGTCATGTAATTCCAAAGTTATTTTTGAGGCTATTTGTTTGAAAGGTTTTTTGCATAATTTTACACGTTATTAAATAACGTTTTCTTTACTAAATCTTAACTATTTTGCAGCTAATATTTTATATATTTAATTATTGGAGACGATTGTCGATGCGGAACTCACAAAATCCAATCTCTGTATAAATGTCCTAGAAATTTGAAATATCGTGTAAGACATCCATAGATCTATATAAAATTGTATCTTTATATAAATATTTTTTATCACTATAAAATATTAAACAATGAACAACTTTTAGAATTCATGGTTGTTTGTCTTGCTTTTATGTGGTTATATAGCTATGTGCATATACCAGTGTATACAATTTAAATAATATATGTATATATAGTTTTTTTTTCGTTGTTGTTGGTTGGTTTTTGATCATTGAGATACAATTTAACCGTTAAAATGCATTGCTTGATTTCATTTTTTATAACAATTGTTTTTCTTTATTTTTTTTTGCAGACGACAAGAACTATCCTTATGTCGGACTGGCAAATCGCGACATTTGGTATAATCTTAAGTTCTCGGATCTCACGCAATTAGTGAATGAAGAGGGACGGTTCCAGTGTCCGCGCACCCAGTGCAACAAAACATACAAAGACGCTAGCTCACTGCAACGGCACATACGGTGAATTGAGATTATATAGTTTATATGCTATATGAGTATTTGGAATTGCAAATAAATGACATCGTAATTTGTCCATTTTCCATAACCTTCAAACTTCCCATTGGCTCTTTTCATAACTAATTCGATTGTCTGGTTTTTTGTTTGTTTTAGATATGAGTGCGGCGGCCAGAAGAACTTCCGTTGTTCGATGTGTGCCAAGGGTTTCTCGCAGGGATCCCACTTAAAGAGACACCTTGAGTCCGGGGTGTGCGTTAAGTATTACATGTAGTCTTAAGAGCCACAATGCTGGTCATTGTATAAAGTCTTAGTGAGTGAGAGTTTTTTTTTTGGTTCTTCGTTTTTTTGTTTTAAATTCTTTTACTCTATCTAGCCAAGAACAAATTGTAGCCAATCTTTTTATACGAATATAAATTTATTATATGACATATTTATATAGGATAAGATAAGATCATCGTGAAGAAACGTTCTGACAACAAATGAAATAACACTCTTTTATAAAAAAAAACAAACAAAAAACTATATACATATATATATTTATATCTCTATTTATGATAAAAGTTATTGAAAAATATACGCAATTTATTTTTTAAGTACAAAAAAATGATGGTGTTTTTCTTTTAGTTTTTTTCATCGCGTATCTACGTTGAAAGTACTATACTATTTTTAATGATTTTCTTTCTTTTGATCTGTGCATAACAATAAGTATATTTTGAAGTTTTAGAATTGGGTTCCGATGAGCTCGAATACACAGAGGAAGGCGGCGTGTTTGAGGAAACTGAAGATTGCGTCGATGAGGATGATCAGCAGATTGAACAGGATCATGATGATCATGATGTGCACGATGAACATATTGAACAGGATGAGAATGATGTACAGCTTGAACAGGATGTTCACGATGAACCGGACGAAAACGCCTATCACGAGCAACAAAACTATGTGTTAGACGACAATCCAGTCGAATACGTAGATATGTCCATCAATCAACAGCAACACCAACAGCAGCAGCAGCAGCAGCCGGGCCAGGCTAAGGAAATGGTATCATACCAACGCTTCGGACGCCTTACTTCCAAACTTCTTGTGAATCCATCGTTCAAGTGTCACCTGTGTGGTTTCAGCTGTCGATACAAGGAGTCTCTTCTGAAGCACTTTGTCAAAGTGCATCCAAACTAACACGATGGCAACAACAGCAACAAAAATGTAACTATAAAATTATATTCAAACAAATAAAATATACTTTTTAAAATGATAAAAAAGTGTTTTTTTTTGTGTTTGTCTTAGTATTCCCTTCCACATCTCAATCACCACCGCTTTTAATCGCGAGTATACCTTCACGGCATACGACTGCCCTCACCTAAAAAAATAGAAAATAACACACCACCCCTTTTACCACACACAGCATTTATAATTTCTAAAGAAATTTGTTTATTTTTTGTTTCGTCTAATGCAGGAATTTATCCGTTAGGACCGCACCGTAAAATTTCGAAAAAAACGCTACCCGAAACCACCGGAAGTATCTACAAGTGCCTTAACGAGTGCGGCAGATCGTACACGCTGCTGTCGTCCCTGCAGCGGCACATGCGACTGGAGTGTGGCGTGCCCAAGAAATTCTGGTGTCCCATGTGCCTGAAGTCGTACACCCGCAAAGACTCCCTGAAATACCATATGGTTGACAAGCACAGCATATGCAAAAGCGAAAGCTTAGACTAAACACAAATATATAGTATAAATGCAAATATATATATATATATATATATATATAACATATCATGACGCCTTCGTGGAGATCTCCACACTCCTCTCCAAATCCAAAAAAAAATAAACTGTTTTTGTTTTTTTTTAGTTTTAATTATATGTATGAAGAATATATTTTTTATATATGTATATATTTTATATATGCTGTAAGACCATTTTTTTATAAATATATTTAAAAATATAAAGAATGTTTATAACTTTTTATCTCTGTGTTTTTTGTTTGATTTTCTTGTATTTTTGTTTACCTCATTTGTGCACTCTCTCTCACACACACGCATTTCAGAGACTCATACTAATTCCAAACAATATTTTCGTTACAGACGAGTGCAGCGAGGAGGTGTCCGCCATCTATCTTGACGATCCCAATGGCTATGAGTTAAGCACATCAGATGAGCATCACCAGCAGCATCACCACCACCACCACCACCACCAGCAGCACCATCAGGACCAGCATCACGACGCCACAACCGCCGCTTGGCAGCACAACGAGCACATGCCAAAGATCATTATACTCAACGAAGAGACATTGCACGGCATGAGCTACGAGGTGTTGGCCGATACCACCAAAGATGATGAAATCCATACGATCAGCGAGTACAGTAACAAACCGATGACGACACAGGTCAGCATCACCAGCAAGAAACGACCCACACACATGCAACCAAAAACGGAGTGCATCATGGAGCGCTTCATATGCCCGCGGTGCGGCAAAGATTACTCGCAGCTGAAGAACATGCGTCGGCACTGTCGCCTCGAGTGTGGCCAAGAGCCAAAATTCCCGTGTCCACATTGTCAATTGCGATTCAAGCGCAACAATCAGCTCAAGAATCACATCATGAGTCGACATTGCATGAAATTCGAGGACGGCAGTTTTCAGATAGATATATGAGATCGCTGATTGCTGATGATTTCTTGCCCGTCGCGTCGTCGTCGGTTGTCGTGCATTCCAAGCTTATCTTCTCTTTAAATCACACAAATCGCAACGTTCGATATAAAGATATATAATTAATTTTTAAAATTATATATGCATCAGAGTGTCTCTATCATCCGTTTGGAGGGCTTAGTACAGCTCGCATGAATGACCAGAAATACAACTTTAAAAACTTTGTAATTAAATATCAATATTTTTTATATATTTGACTTCAATTTTGGAGAAAACTACTTCAGTTGAATGAAAAAAGGATTGTAAAATATTTTTTTCCCTAAAACTCTAAAGCCAAAAACCTACATAAAAATAAACTTCTTTTTTGGAATATTATACATCATACCTTCTTCTTTTTGGGGCAGAAAAGGGCAGACATTATTGTCCAAATAATGGGTTTCCCAACATAGCTTTACCGTTTCACCATTATTAATAAAATTTTATCAAAAAATATAATTATTAAATCCTTTTTTTTTATAAGAAGTTTTTTTTAGAAGTAAAATATTTTAAAAATAAAACGATATTTTCCTCAGCATGTTTTGATTGGTCATGGCTTTTTCGCCCTTCAAGGGATAACGTCAACTTACGAGATGCCCTGAATTTATTCCTAGATTAGATTGTTTTTATTGATGTTAGTTTAAACAATATAATATATATATATAAACTATGGCACACTTAATTTGGATCGCGTTTAAGTGCGACTACATTTTTGCACATATTTTTTAAAATAATTAATAAATGTGTTTTAAGGCAACTAAAGTAGGCCTGAAAAAAAAGATAGAAAACCATACTATGTTAACACTATATACACTTGTTTTGTCCAGACAAACATAAAACACACACTCACCCACACAAACAAAAACCAACAGAAAAAATAATAAAGAGCATCAATGTCAACCGTACACACACGTTGCCGATTTAATTTTCCTGGCTCTTCGGGGGCTAAATGCATGTACATTTTCTAAACATCTTGATAATCCGGAAAATCCTGAAAATCTTGAAAAATCCCTTACAATCAAAAATAACTAATCATTATCGTTTGTTTCAGATTCAACAGCTTCTAGTCAGCAGGAGAAAAAGCACTTTTCCTCAAAAGAATCATCAACAGTCGAGCTCTCGCTGGTGGACAGTGATGGTAACTGGATTAAATCCACTACCGCGCTAAACAATGTGTCCGACTATTATCACAAGCACACCACCAGTTCGAATCGCAAAACGTATCCGCACACGTGTCTGCGCTGCGACAAGTCTTACCTGTACATGAAAAATCTAAAGCGACACCTGCGCCACGAGTGTGGAGTGCCAGCCACCGAACAGTGTTCCTACTGTCCGTACGTGACACGCTACAAGCACAGCTTAAACGGGCACCTGCGGACCCAGCACTCAGTGATTGCGGCTCCCACGCCGGTGTTGCTGGCATTGCTCGACCCCGCTGCCAGTACGGCATTGTCTACATTCCAAAAGGATTAAAATAAAAAACTGTAGAAACTGTATAAACTAACAAAAAAATGCAAACCAAAAATAGAAATTGTTTTGCATTTGCGCAAGTGGTGTTTTGTTTGTGTGTGTGTGTGTGATGATTGCGCAGATTTTGTCTGAATATTAAAATTTACTAACGGAAAGAAAATTGTTTCAGGTGGTGGTACTCCGAAAAAATTGGTGGCCGTCGTCCCACAGTCAAAGGGAGCCGTGCAGAGTATGGCCAGCAAGCGTTATACCGACATAAAGATTCTGGCGCAACTGCTGAAGGTCGCCGACCAAAAGGCCAATAATAAGTTCTACAAAAAAACAAGCGAACAGCCTAAAAGATCGAAAAAATAAAAATTGACTTCCTAAAACTGAGTCAATTTTTTAGACGTAAAACAGTGTATTCCATTCTCGAAATAAACGTATTTGCAATTAAAAATTGCATTATTATATTAATTTTTATGTTTAAATTTAATTTTATATTCGGTTAATATCGTTTGGCGCTTTGTGCGCTGTTTATTTTTATAATTTTTCAATTTGTATCCTAACATTTTCACTTGATCCTTTTGTAGAGATTGAAGGCTCATTACTGGCCAGTGAAAACATTGTGGTCGCGAGACGTGGCAACAGTTTTGTGCTAACTACATCCGCTGCAACGAAGCAACCGGTGGCGGCCGTTCGCCGTTTTGTGGTGCCTACTACAGTGCCCCAGAAATTGTGCACTATAAAACCAACGACGAGCATAAACACCGTGCGCCCTGGCGCCGGCACCAATCAGAAAGCATCGACACCGGTTCAGGTGTTTGTCAAAGGAAAAACGATCGGTAATATTTATTCATAGACTTTTTTAAAAATCCGTTTATATAAAAGACAGTTTAAAATAGATCATATATTTTTTTAAAAAATATAATTTTTTCTATGATTTGTTTTATATATGTAAAAAATATTTACTGTATTGACTCCTCACAAAAGGAGCAAAGAGGTTGCTTTTATTACGTAATGATTTTCCATCGCAGATTAGGTTATTATTTTAAAACTATAAAAACCAACCAAAAAATCTAATTATTTTATGCCATTGCCTGAGTTTGTACTTCTTTTTATTTCATGATAAATAAAATTTCATTTTTACTTGTTTTTTTTTCACCAAGAAACTATCATTGATTGATTGTTGGTAAATATAATAATAATAATAATAATAATTTCTTCTTTTTAAACTAATTTTCTTCCAAATATAATTTAAATGAGCGTTTTTTGAACTCTAAACCCCTCTACCCTTAAGAAGATTTTTTCGAAATTATAAGAATCACTCTGTAATAAAAACAACCTCCACAACATCCCTAAAAAAGGGTGCACTAAAGTAAACTTCTGCCTTATCCGCTAATCCTTTTTGACAACCTACTAAATGAATTTGCATTTCTTCTCTTTCGTTTTGATCAGCAGAGAAGCCCGCAACAAAAACCCCGATTAAAAGCCCCACGACCGCAGCTAGAAAACTACCACTTCGAACGACTCGCCTAAGCTCCAGTCCCGCTGAACCAAAGCCTATTAAGACAGAAACAGAGAAAACCGCCCCAATCGTCGTCGCCCAACTGCCGGTTCGGAAATTCACAACACTAAACACCGGTGCCGCTGCCACAGCCAGCGCCGTTGCGGTTACATCGACTACCCCCAAGTCGTTCGACTTCAAGCTGCACCATGAGCCATCTGACGATGAGGAAGATCTCGAATTCATGGAGTATACAGAGATAACCGAAGTAGACGAAATCGATCTGCCGGATGGTATAAAATTTGAGACAGTGGTAATCAAGAACATTGCGTCCGTCGAATCGGCCGTTACACCGAAATTCCGGAAGCAATTGAACGAGAACAGCAATTCCTCGTACAAACTGGAAATAACCAGCCCGAGTGAGTCGTCGCGCAACGAGGACGATGACGACGAGAAAAAGGAGTTTGCGTGCCGGCATTGCGGCAGACGGTATCGCTGGAAGTCAACGATGCGACGCCACGAGACGGTCGAGTGCGGTGGAAAGGCTCCGTCGTACTCGTGTCCGTACTGCTTATACAAGGCAAAGCAGCGTGGCAATCTGGGCGTGCACGTTCGCAAGCATCACGCCGACAAGCCACAGCTCATGAAGAAGCGCAAGAAGAAGGTGCCGAGTCTGAATGCTACCCTTTAAATCGATCATCACCGATTGGCAAAACGGGTTTAAACTGCAAGTAGTATTTCACGATTAGGCGGGAGATTTCACTTTAGTCAGCCAATCCAAACATAAATTGATTTTTCTTTTTCCTACTTATCGTTTTTTTGTCTCTCCTCCGGCCAACCTGTTTTTTTTTGGATTCGGCAACAATGTGAATTTATTCAGCGTCTAAGATCATACAAATAAACAAAAAATAACATGTATTTTGGAAAATTGAGCCGATTTTCATTCAAACTATAGATTTTTATTTTCTTGATTATAATTTTAGAGATGTAAGCTAAATTTCAGGGGAATTATTTTTATAAAAAAAACGTGTAGAATTTCCCCTTTTGAAATAGATTTTAGTTTTTTTCTTACATGGAAGACTTTATTTAATAAAACGTTATTGCAAGGTACTGTTTAAAAAACAAATTGCCGATATTTCTATAGCCAAACTTAGCAAAACAGTTGTCCAAAACATACTGCACCAATTC
>JAAAKO020000120.1:0-21520 GCA_010015015.2 Bolitophila cinerea | reverse complement strand
AAATATGTTTTTTTATTTGAATACTGGCAATTTTGTATGTTTATATTCTTTAGTTAATAATTTGTTTACAATTCAATTATAAACTAATTAGTTTAAATTAAATATTTGGTTTCAGATAAAGAAATAACCTGTACAATATATGTATATATATACCTTATTAAATATTCATCCCCTAACGCAGGCCTAGATACATATTTTTATTTATATTGTGTACCCGCACGTTACGCGTACATACGTCACATGCGTATAAGCCACGAAGAGCTACCAACAATATGTGTATATTAATACAGGTTTTTCCGCGGAAAATCTCAGCTCCACAGAAATAAATGTAAGCATTCTAATATAGTAACAATAAATAATAGAAACATCTGCATATATCGATTTAATCCATGATTTATTGTAAACGTACACACGCGCAGGCATTGAAATTGTAATCTTAGATCTTAATACACAAAAGGAACTATATATATATAATATATTCGATAGACAGATATTGGAAATTTACACACGAGTTTTCCCTAACCAATATATACGCTCACAGCCACATACACAAAATACTACTAAATTATTATAGGGCATGGACAACAAAGGCCTTCAAAAACAATTATTCAGCCAGCCCCACAGGTATGCATTATTAAAGTTCGACGAATGTCATAGATGAGTTGTTTGTGTGTGTTTGTGTTTATATGTGTGTGTGTGTTCAATAAAACAAGGTCTATAATTATAATCGCAGAATATAGACACAGTATTGATTTAAGGGTGCATAAGCAAATATATTTAACATTTGAATTAGACGAAAACTAAATAAATAGAATAAACCCCTATCAGCGATGTAGAGGAAGAGATTTATATGAAGATTCGATCTATATAGGACCAACCTGTGCCGCTCATCGGCCGTGAAACTCGAGGATGTTGGAAGCTCCATTAGTAGCCGGCCCTCGACGGGGCTGGCCTTCATCCGCATACGAAATGCACATGAGTCATAATAACACAATATTTACACTACTCCGGCTCCGTCTTGTTACTGCGCCGTCCCGTAGTCGTCAATGACGGACGCTAGAGCTGTCCGGTTTGAGCTTGCACATTCTGCCTGTGCGTATTTTTATACAAAATGTTACGTTTTCCGCACCCCGAGCACTCACGTACAAAATAAATAATCAAAAACTACCCTTAATCAAGAGTACACGCACCACCGCACACACACGAGAGCGCGCAATTAAATCACTGCTGTTCGATGACCACAATCACCAGGCCTATCGCATAGGAACAAAGAGAATACTGTGTACACAATCACAATGAAGTACATTTTCCAAGGCATGCAAATAATTTTCCTTTTCCGCACACATATACACAGACAGTCTCTATCTATATACGTTCACAGACACAAACACACACACATATACACACATACACACACGACACGCTCACTATATAAATGGAGCACAGAAATGCGGATATAACATCAGAGCGGCTCGACGGAAAATCTGAGACTACGCGGTGTGGGGCTGACACAAAACGCGGAAAACATGCGCGATTGCGAGAGCATCGGCACACGGCAGGAGCGCTAGGGGGGTCGGGGTGCGAATAATGTTGAGCGCGTCGCGCGTTACACCAGTAGACACTCACACACACACATACACACACGCAATTGCACACGGTGCAAACAGGTCATGGTCGTTTCTCCCTTGTTTTTTTCCCTGTAAATGGCTCTCGACACCCCCGGTATTTTTCTCGTCAGACCGCACCATATTCTCAATTGCGGGAGAAGAGCGAGAGAGAGAGCACCGCATGAGCTTTTCCGAGCGTGTGTGTGTGTGTATTTGTGGTATATGTGGAGCTATACAATAATAAAATATGTGGAACACCCGGAAGGAATTCCGTAAAGGCTAAGCGCACGTCGCGTTTCCTCTTTATACAGAGTGTGCGCGCGCATTTGCCGAGCATTGACACACGCGTCTTTGTGTATTAGATCGACCCAAATATAACTTTCGATTTACTAAGTAGGCATCACGGATTTTATATTGTGTAAGAAAAGATTTTTTAAAAAATGTTTATAATATTTATATTTATGATGTGCTTAACGTGGAGCATCCCCGCGTGGGATTCGTATTCACCCCCCACTCAACGTCCATGACATTTTTTATTTTTTATTTTAATTATTTTCCGGAATTGCTTGATTTCTATAATCTCATAATATTCTACTTTATTCCAACGCAGCTTTCTACGTTCTAACGATCATTATCTTAAAGTATATAAATGAAAAATGCCTGATGAAGTTAACCTCAGAGTTTGTATATTTGTTAACAATCACAATCTTCTCCAGACAATGACTTTGTAATTGTCTTCAATATTTCGAGTCGGCTGTTCTTTTGACATTTTTTTGTTATACAGATTTAGCTTGTTTATTCTTGATATTCGGTAAAAAAAATATAATGTGCACTAGAAATGAGCATTTGTACTAAAATAAGCTAAAATATGCAAAATAAGCATTTATATAAAAATAAGCAAAAAATAGTAGGTCTGAAATTGATTGAATTTGTGTGAAACGTATTTCTGCCTTACTCATCGGAAAATACGGTTGCCGAATAATTAGAAGCTAGAGCTTCTTTTTGGTTTCCCTATTAATTATAATAAGGGCCAATTTCTTCAGTCCTGATTAAACTTAATCCGCCATTAAGTCATTCGATTAACATAAATTGGATTTCTTGAGTTCCGATCAGACTTTTTAATCGTAGTATCGCTGATTAACAAATCTGTGATTAACTTTAATCACTTGATCTCCTAATTGGTCATTTTTGACTGATTAAGGTCCTTATCATGCGATAATAAGCGATTGTATTTCTTCAATTCCGATTAAATTTTAACGTCAGAGATAAATAGTAATTATAAAATGAATCGACTACGACATTAGGAAGACATTTCATTTGGGATTATTGGATCGAATGATATGGACAAATAGGACGATATCAATACTTTTTCAAATAGATTTTTGTATTAAAGATTTTAGAGTGATATTTTATTGGCATATCGATGGAACCGTTTGCCGCATATTACAAAAAAACTCCGAGGCACTGGCGCGCACTTCATCGACCTAACCTAGCTTCCTCAATATTACAAAAAAGGGACACTTTTTATTAGATTGCCCGATTTCCGCGCAGCAGATTAGGAATTAAATTATAAATTGTATATATAATATAATAAAATATATATACATGGTATTTCATAATTGTGTATTATTAATAAATTCACCCCTTGGTGGAAAAATGGAAGAAAAAAAGCAACAACAAAAATTCCAACAAACACTTTGCTGCATCCACAAATGCCCTGAGGATAGCAACGTTATATAATAAGGGTTTTGTAAGAATATAACAAATAATATGTAAGAAAAATAACAAACATACATTTAATTTATTAGGTTGCGTACTGTACACAAAGGTAAGTTTGTGTTTTTTTTGACATAGAAATTAATTCGATTCGAAATAAACAAACAAAATGCCCCTATTAATATATTAAAAATATTAATATTTATATACCAACTACGTCAATGGAACGTTTAAATCGAGGTATAAATTCATTTAGAAATCAAAACCATAGGGGCATTTCTGTCAAATAAAACACACAAACGTTAACATTGATCTTTTTCTTTGCATATTTGTTTGTAATTATATAGGCAAATCAAATATTAATAAAAATAAAAATGAATTTAGTTTAAATATCAATTTACAAAATTTGAAATTAGCATAGTACGCAGAATAAAATTAGGTATAATTCAGCTTATCAAAAGCCTAGTTTCAAAATGGGTTAATTTGTACATGAAAATAAGTCAGAATTAAATTAAGCCTTGTCAAACAAAACACGGCAAATATAACCGAGAATACGATTACTCGACAGAAAAAATTTCGGGAAATATCGGCTTCACAATGTTTCATACATAAATCGCGTTAAGAGACTTCTGTGAATTTCTGTGTTTATTTCTAATATCTGCTGAATGTAAACAAAGCAACATTTTAAAATAACATGCATTAAACGTACCCGGCAGACATTTTGTTCCATCGGGCATCACCCAATTTGGCGGGCATCATCATTTGTGTGGCGTCTCGCGTCTCTCTGGTCGAACAAGCTACAAGCCCAAGCATTGAGTATTCAATATTCATCAAATCATCATTCAATATAATTTTGTGAAAAGTGCAAGTTTGTCCGAAGTTTTGGCGTGTATTTTTTTTTAAATATTTCTAAACCGTTTATCAAAAGTATCTTATAATAATGGTAATATTATTGTTTATATTATTATCTTTTTATTATTTTTAAATAAAGCTATTGTATGAAGTGTGGTTAATGTGCCTAACCTAATTTTTTAATATTATCAAATAGGCCGGAGGAAAAGCTGGTAAAGATTCGGGAAAGGCAAAGGCGAAGGCTGTTTCACGTTCAGCGCGTGCTGGCTTACAAGTAAGTCAGAAATAAAATATAATTACATTTATTTTGTTGTTTTCAATATTTTGGCGCCCTGTCAAGTTTGTAAACTTACCTTATTATTTTCATTTTAGTTCCCTGTGGGCAGAATACACCGTCACCTAAAAAACCGAACAACAAGCCATGGACGCGTCGGTGCTACAGCAGCAGTTTACTCTGCCGCTATTTTGGAATACCTAACTGCTGAGGTATGTACATTTAGTTCAAACAATAGTTAGATATACAAATTCTTAAATTATGTTAAGCAGCCATTTTATGTTTGAGTTTCAAGAAAATAAGTAATAGTTAAATTTACTAAGAATAATTCCTTTACTTAAATAAATATAAATTTAAATAAACATTTTTAAAATATATATATTTTTTTAATAAAATTTTATAAATTTGATAGATATAATTGTTAAACTTAGTTAAGATATTTAAATCATTTATTACTAAAAAACGAACTTCAGCGTACAACCTTTAAAATTTCATATATATATTTATTATAATGTCCAATATAGCTTCAATGTAGCTGAAAAACTAATATAATATTATTACAGGTTTTGGAGTTGGCTGGTAACGCATCAAAGGATTTAAAAGTAAAACGTATTACTCCTCGTCATTTACAACTTGCCATTCGCGGAGATGAGGAACTAGACAGCCTTATTAAAGCTACTATTGCTGGTGGTGGTGTCATTCCACATATCCATAAATCTCTTATTGGCAAGAAAGGAGGTCCTGAATAATTCGGCGTAATATATAACGCAAACAACATTTAAATAAATACTAAGAATAAAGTACAAAATGTTTTTCTGACCAAATTTGTATCCTAATTTGACATTTTCATTCATTTGTGTTGCTATTTATTTCTTTTTTTTTAAATATCTGCACATATGTAAATCCGTTGAAGCTTTGTCTCGTCTTAAAGTATTTAACAATTCAATATTTTAAGTTTTAGCATTTTTAATACAACTAAATACCATAATACAATGGTTTTTTAAATAAATAATTATTGTTTAATTCAATGTTTAAAAAAAATATAACATCTGTACACACAGTTTTCATTGTATGATTTCAAAGATTTCTTAATAAATACACTTTTTTTTCAAAAAAACTACATGAAGAAGTGTGTTTAAAAGTTAAAGTTGCTTATTTCTGCAATAATTATTAGGAATTAATATATTCTTTCAAATGTTAGCACAATATTAATATAAATAAATATATTCTCAAGAAAAAGTTTTACTAAGTACATTTTTACTCATAACAAACAATGCATAATTATTATGTATGTTTAATTATTTCTCTCATATATATATATATATATGCTAACATTTTATTTTTGTCAAATCGGACAATTATTTTTGTTTTAAAAAAGTTTATAGATTAAAAAATGCGCTCGTCTTTCTTTAATTTTGTATTTTTAAAACACAAAATAAATCGCTCTTTAAAAAAATTTGCTCCTAAACAAAAATAATGTGTTCCTAAAATAAAATAATGTGCACCTTAAAATGGCGACAGGCAAGATAGACCTTCGAAAAAACTCCCATTATCTCTTTTCTCTTTCCTTCGCTTTGTGTTTTTGTTAGAAAATAATTAGAAAATGTTATGGAGTCTATTTCAGTAACATCACCAAGGAAACACATACTCCAAAAACATAAAATACCAACCAGAAAGTATAGTCTGACCAAATAAAAGAGCTTTTGTTATTTTTTATAAATATGCGCGAAAAGCAAAAAGGTAAGCGCACACTTGCGTGCGCACCCTTTTTGTTTGGCTGCACACTTGGTAGGTGCACATTTTTTTATTTTTAGGTGAACAAAAATCCTTTTTTTGGTGGTAGATTTTCAATTATTTAGTGGACAATATTGAATTATTTAAAAAAAACATAGGAGCAACGATTCTGTAGTCGTTCTATGGACCGGCCGTTAAATCGGTAAATCAAAAGCGAATTCAATAGTCAAACTATTAACTTAGATTCCAAGCAACAGCCGTAAAGACCGTTATTTTTTTTTACATAAACAAAAAGATCTTATATATTATATTATTACTTAGATTTTAATTATGTTATTGCAAGATTAAACAAAAGATAAATTCGTAAAGAAAACACAACGTGAAACACGAATGAATAATTGACTGATTTATGTAATAGCGATAAAATTATTGACATCCTAATAATTTTTAATCACAGATTTTATTTCTTACATTGTTAAAAGCATAATCATAATAATATTTATTACATTGAATTCGGACCAAATCCATATTTTTTATACTCCATCCTAATGAATTTAATTTAATTTTTTCCTTTTTATACTCCATCCTAATGAATTTAATTTAATTTTTTCCTTTTTTAAATTCATCAAGGTCATCATTTTTGAACCGCTACTAGAAACGACTGATGGAACTTTTCGTTTGTATATATTGTTTTCCTCTGCTTAAATGATCTACTAGAGGAGCTTTAGAGATATAAAATTAGGGTTTGAGTACAATAAATAGAAGTATTGCGAAGATGCTCATTTACTTAAAAGCGAGTCCCTGAATCCCGGCTTAGATCTTCTAGTCGCCTTTGAGCCTCGTTCATCATAATTGATAATTTATTTAAAATGAGTGAGAGTGAAATATTTATTTGCAGAATTAGTAAAATTTTCTAAGGATGCTTGGCTAGAATCCTAATATAATATTCGCATTTATTTCTAAATCATAGGTAGTACGTAGGCATAACTACTGTAATCATCCAGTTTTTAAAACCAATGAAATATGTATAATTCTTCTTTCTTCGCAGTCTTAAGATCTCAAGAAATAAACTAAAAAATATAGTATGCCAGGTGAATACCCCATATTATTTTGTGTATCTCCAATTACCAAGTTCCCTTCTTGAAATTGTATCGATCGTAATCACTTGCACGTTTTGTATTCAAAATATCTATATTTGCTCGAGACAGAGTGTATTATAATAAATTACAGAATACATAAGAAAACATTTTGTAAGAGTTGTTTAATCAGGACTTATTTTATTACTATTTTAAGAACTTATTTACGACGCCTAAACATTACGTTTGCTAAACTAACTTGAGTAGTCATCAAAAGTAACTCAACATTTTTCATATACCACGATATGTTGTAATAAAAGTGTAAACTCCAATTTAAATCTAAAAACTCCTTGTAAAATTTGCTCATTTGGTCTGCAGATACTGTAGAACCATCTCCTAAATTTTTAGCTATAAACTGTTGTTTTGCCTGAAAAAAAATATGTAAATTACTTTTTAGAACAATAACATTTTTTTAAATATAAATTAAATCGTAAAATGTTTCATAAGTAGAAAAAAAAATTAAGTACAAATTAAAATTACATCAATGAAACGTTTGTTATGACTTTTCCAGAATTCCTGATTCCAATTCTGGACATCTACTCTTTTTTGTCTTAGATTGAATTCTAAAGAAGTCTCATTTTTAGGAGTTTTCAAAATCAATGGTCTTATATTAGATTCTTTGTCCGGGCATCCAATCAAATCATGCGTGTTTCGACTCCTCAAAATATGTACCTGTAATAAAAAAAATAAGTTTTTTTGTATTGTATTGTAATTGTGGATTTATATCGTAATCTATTTTGTTCTTAAAGATAGTTTTAAAAATAAAAATAGGAGGTTTCCTATAACCCCTGCAGAGAATAAAAGCAAAAGGGGTTAAAATTGAGACCTGCATATGACCTCATAAAATTATATCTCCCGTAAATATAAATTTTGTAAAATGTTTATTAGTTTAAGTTATGTAAAACCTGACAATTATGTACCTATCACGTTATTCTAAAATTATCGTCTTTCTTAACTGTTATACATAAAATATTTATTATATCCATAAGAATAAAAATCTTACTTGCTTACGCGATGCAAAAATGATTGATTTTCTAGCAAACATTTTAACAAGGTAAATTAAATATTTGTTTCCTTTAAATACTATTTGTTTATTTTACAATTTACATATATATATAAAATGTGTTTTTTTGTAAATTTGACTTAAGATATTTGAGCTGTCAGATGTCGCAGACATGATTTGAACACATCAGATTGCTATAGTAGTGTACATTTCACGAACAAACCGATGAAGTAGTTTTTTGACAGTAGACGGTTTACATTTGCTCATGTATTGTTTTCCACAGAGTTTGTAATCTCTGTGGTGTTTTCATAGATGAAAATCCTATATAAATTCAATACACACACATGCATACTGTGTGTGAATACGTGAATACCAAACGGCAGCCACATCTGTATGATGTCAAATACTTCATATATATAATATATATTACTACTAGCAATATGTGTAAATATCTTTGGTTTTGAAGTCTTCACGAACCTCACGAACAGAATGAGGTGAATCTAATCGGTACGGGAATACATAGATGCGTATAAAGTAAAACTAATAATATATTATTTTTATTTAGGTATTTAATTTGGTATATATTCAAACATAAACCGTAAATAAAATTACTGTATTTAAAAAAAATGTAAACCATTGAAGAGGAGGCATTTTTATAATCAATGTTGAGGTGTAGATGGCGCTATCGTATGTGTTGAAGTCTTTGCTAATTGTAGTATTAGGGGGTACGTAAAAACGAGTGAGGCCACGTGTATCCGATCGAGCTTACGTGATTTTGAGAATAATTTATTCCGATGTTGCATGTTTTCTAGCTTAAATGATTCCTGCGATACGTGTTTCGTAGATTACACTACGTACTCATGTTTATTAGCGAAGTGTGTCAAGTTAGCAACGTTTTTCTATCGACGTTTTTTTCTGAATAGTTCACAATAGTACACCGTTTTCAAACTTTTTGGGATTTTATTTAATTTTCCTCGTAATTTTCAAATTTTTGATACTTTTTAAAACTTTAATTAAATGAAAATTTGCACATAACATCCATGTACTATTTTTTACATATATACTTAATAACCCATTGATAAAGTAGGTTTGGTATATTAATTTTCTTATTATTTAATATGTTTGCATACTCATATTTGGAAAAGTATTTAAATTATTTATTTAAAATTCTTCCCTAAATTTTAATCAGATTAAACTTTGCATACGGCTTATTTATAATATTATTAAGCTAAAAAACGAATAACCCATTGATAAAGTTGGGATGGTATATAGGTTTTTTATCATTTAATTTAGAAAATATAATTTATGCATATTAACAATTTTCCGTCGACGAATTTCTTGGCAAATGCGCAATAGTTGTCGTCGAATTTTTGCATACATATGAATTATTTAAATCTACAATTAAAAATACTTCCCTAGAATTTAATTGATAAAGTTTTGATGGTCTAAGGATTTTTTAGGGTTAAATATAAAATTTCGGCATTTTTATACATAGCAAGTTTTTAAATCGATAATTAAAAATAATACACTATAAATATTTTAAAAATATTATAAAGAAGTCGTATGCAAAGTTTCATTTGATTAAAATATAGGGAAGTATATTAAATATCTAATTTAATAACATCCTGTGTATAAATATGCATAAAATTCAAATTAAACCCTAAAAAATTATATACTATCCCAACTTTTTCAATGGGTTATTCGTTGTTTAGCCTAATAATATTATACAGAAGCCGTATGCAAAGTATTATCTGTTTAAAATCTAGGATGTATTTTTAATTGTCGATTTAAAAACTTGCTATGTATAAAAATGCCAAAATTTCATATTTTTCCCTAAAAATCTTAACTTTATCAATGGGTTATTTAGTATATATGTTAAAAATGGTGTAAGGATGTTATGTGAAAATTTTCATTTGATTAAAATCTAAAGAAGTAATAAACATTTCAAATTTAAATAAAATCCCTAAAAGTTTGAAAACAATGTAACTATTGTGAACCATCCAGAAACAAACGTCGACAGAAAAACGTTAATTTTAATTTTAATTTAATTTAAGTTATGTAAAATATTGTTGCATCAAAATTTTATAAGACTAATCGTCTTTGATACCTAATAAACATACACAATACAGTTACTAACTTGACACACATTCTTTGAAGTAGTTTATATTCGAGCAAATAAAAACAGTAGTAAACAAAGAAGAAGTACTAAGTCAGCACTATACGTTCGTCGTCGTCTCCTTGCGCAGTAGGCAGTACAGTCTTGGCGTCCGTCACCGCTTGAGCTCACTCACAGAGAGCTGGCCCTAGCATACTGCAATCTGCAATGTCCAAATGAGTGTTTATATTGAGAATAAGTTACTAAATACCGTGTCTGTGAGTGTCGCTGTGTGTGTTATCAATTTGTTGAATATATATATATATATATATATGTTTATATTTTAGTATTTTATAAATTTGACTATAGTTTGCGAATGAAAAATTGTATTTGTATTTGTATTTGTATTTAGTACCGACACCGCGAGCGACTCTTATCGTATTGTCTGATTTAATCATTTCGCCATGCCTCCTCCTCTGTCCTCTCTTGTTTCTTCTGAGTGCGCGGTTATATTATTATTTTTAGGTATTAATTATTGAGTTCGGAATAGTATGTAAGACGTTTCGTTTAGCCATGATGAGATTCACACATTTTAATTGGTGACTTAAATTTTAAATACACAAATCTTAATATCATAAAATTCAATCGAAACGTACACGTTTTATTTTGTGATACATATTTATATTGATTAGATTATATTATATATATATCGTGTTTTCCATAAATCAAGCGAGAGAGTAGAGTTCTGTATTGGATTTAATTTTCTTCATTGTAGCTGGAAATAATATATTTAATAATTTATTAATGATATTCTTGTATATTTATTTTCAGATTCTGAATGAGAATGCAAATCGGGTGATCCACTGAGAACCCATACACACAGACACAGAGAGAGACACACACACCACAATGAAAGCTCGTGCGCCCACTGCGTACGTGCTCGCCAACGGTGGTGGTGCTGGTACGGATACCGCCGAGGGCACGGCACGGCCTGATCTCAGTATTTTGCGGGCCCCCATTCAGACGTCAATCACGGGATTCCATGATGCCGCTCGTGCCTACGAACAGGGCACCGATGAGGTAATTATAATTATTAATATATTCTAATAATATTAAGATTAAATATATTATTCTTTTATTTCAGCTTCGAAAGCTCCTGGCCAACGAGTGTGACATCATCTACGAGTGCAAAGTGTGCCGCAACATGTTTCGCAGCATTGCCAATCTCATCAGTCACAAGCGGGTCTTCTGCACGAAGTCGTTCAGCAACTCACAGCACTTTCACTTCCGACACGACGACGGATGCATCGAGCAGGACGTCTCGATAATCATTCAGGCCGAACAAGACTCGACCGTGTACAGTACGGCGTCGCGCAACAAATGTCCAGACAAAGATTTGGGCAGCATCATCAATCGACTGGTGAAACGTGAAGCCTCCACTCGCCACCTAACGCTTAACGACTACTATGAGGCTGCCAATGGTGGCGCTAAGGAATCGCCTACAGACACAAAGCATAGCTTCAAAATTGAACACAGCACATCGCCGGCATCTCTGCACTTGGACAACGTAGAGACTAGTAAGGTTGCTGTGTTTCAGACCATCAAAGACGAAGACTCTGTGGACAGTATTAAGAATGAAGTAAACGAGATGCACACGTTGATGTTGAGCGATCACAATGTGCTGGGCGCCGATGGGAAACTAGACCTGGCCACCAGTACACCCATTGAGTCTGCTTTGCTGTTGTTTGTCTGCGAGATCTGTAGGTTTAGACAGCGAGAGCGTGTTTGCGGGAATCTAAATTAAATATTTTGTTTTATAGGTCAACGCTCGTTTGCCACCGAGAAAACACTAAAGGTCCACCTGAAAGCGAAGCACATACCCTCGACGTACGTGTATCCTTGCCCTACCTGCCAACAGACGTTCCTAAAGCCATCCGCCGTGATCCGGCACCTGAGCAACGATCACAAGTACGTCTCATATTTAATTTTGTAAAATTCCAAACAAACTAAAACCCATTCCGCTTGCAGAACATCCACGAAACGCATACGTCAGATGCGTGACGCAATCTATCGTCGTCGCACGCGGCTCGACGAGGTCAAACCGATGCTCAACCGTGAGGTGGCACGCCTGCAGTCCGAGAAGGAGCGTCTCGGTGCACACGCAACCAAAGACTGGCTGGACAACATCGAGAACATCGAGAACACCACCTCGAATTGTGGCTACTGTGCCAAAACGTTCGAGCGTCGTGCTGCCCTGATAACGCACACAAAGATCTGTTCGAAGAAGCAGCAGCAACAGCGTCTCGTTGGTGCCAGCAAGAATCAAGCTCTAGTGACACCAACCGTTCGACCAGCCAGTGAGCCACCGGTTAATACGACCACGGTGGCGGCATCGCGCAAGCCACGGAACACCACAAATGGTGCTGGTGTGTCAGCTGATAGCAGTCCAGACGATTCGTCTAGTTCGGCTGACAATTTCCTGGCCATGCTTAAGAAGGAGAAGCAAATCCAAGAGAATGCCGAGGATAATATACGGGCCGAGAACAATTACGCTAATGTTGTGTTGAGCAATGCCGCGGGCGGCGGCGGTAATGAATCGTCTGCATCACTGGAGGAAGGTAGCCATCAGTCCAGGGAAACGGACCCGTCGGCTGCGGATAGTCTACAGCAGAAAAACAAGCGCAAGCGGATCCGTGCTCGCAAAACCGTACTGGATGTTATCGCGTCTGACGACTCGTACAATGATATCTGCTGGAACATGGACGACAATGAGAACCTCACGACGGCTGTTATTAAGACCGACCTGAATGGTGGTGATGCTGCTCCAGTTGCTATAGAAACTACTATTGATCCATCAGAAGAACACACCACCCCTCCTATCATGGCGCCCATTAAACCCGCGCGGCCAGAGCGCACCACCGAATGCACGATCTGCAACAAAACCTTCTCGAACCTCAGTAATCTCCGGCGACACGTCGCCATGTTCCACTATCGTCAGAAGAAATTCGGCTGTACGGTCTGTGATTACTCTGCCTTCCGACGTGTGGACATCGTCAGTCACGTCAGTGCCACCCACAATCTAGACTGTGTTGCGAATGCGTCCTGCGAGTATGTGCGCTGCATCGAGGTGGACAAGAACAAGTTCAAGGATGAGAGAATACAGGCTGTGGCTGGTGTGATGGACCGAACATCGGGCGTCAGTGATTCAGAGAGTGGTGCAACCGGCGCAGAGGTCAGCACCGACAATACGGGTGGCGAGACCATTAAGAACGGTCGTCCAGCGGGTGCGGTTGAAGTGAAAAAACAGCGCAAACGCAAATCGAAGCACGTCAAACTAATCGATACACTAGACGCACTGTCGGTGGCTACTAATCCTGAGGATATTACATTTCAGCCGAAGCTGATCAAACTAGACCGAACCGCCTCTACGAATTCCTCGATGAGTGCTGAGGAAGCGCCTGCTGCTCGACGCCCCGTCCGCAATCGCATTAAAACCGTTAACAAAGACTTTGTGTACGATCTGTCGGCTCTCATGAAAAAGGAACCGGACGCATACAAGGATATGCTGATAATGCCACCGTTCAAGGTGAGCGCCAAGAAACGCAACGCCAACATCAATAACAATAATAATAATACTAATGGGGTGGCAGCGGTGGTAGTGGTACAGCCACAGCCACAGGTGCCGGCCGCCGCCATCGCAACCGAAGAGCTTAGCGTAAAGGCGTCGCCGGAAAACGTGGAATTAGACAACCAGACGCTCGTCGAAAGCCAATCGAAATACAATGATATTCGAGGCTCGGCCAGAACGATGGCCTCACTGGCTGTGCAACAGATGCGAGCCTGTTTCAATATTCCGCCAGAGTTGCCCGTCGAGCGTCCCATTGTGCCGGCCAAGATAAATCAATTCAGACGTTCGGAGAGCAGCATGCAAGACTGGCACCTGGTGCAACGTGACCAAGCCTCCGAAGCGAGCAGCAGTCCGTTTCGTCGGCACTCGAATGAGATTCTGCGTGATAATATGATGTCGAAGAAGAAACGTGGTCACGCTAAAAAGTCGGCCATCACTCCGAAACGCAAGCAGAAATTGCCGACCAACGAACCGGCGGACGATGGACTGATTGCTGTACAATTGCCAAGTAACGTAGATCTTCAGAAGTACCTGAGTGATAATCAGTTCAAGGAGTACAAGAGAGTTGGAACGGGTGCCTGTCCGGCGCCGATAAGCACCGTTGTCGTGACCCCGCCGTCAAGCGCTGAGATCGGTACGGCATCGTCGGCCTCGTCGTCGGCCAGCAGCTCACCGTTGTCCAGTTCCAATAAGCGTATCACGGTGCTGCAACGATTGGCAGAGAATAGGGCAAAGCAACCGGCCAGCCCCAGTCCTAACCTGCTGATGAACACCATCGAAAACGTTAGGATGAAACTGTTTGTGGACGAGGCCGAAGATGGTAATGGTGGAGGCGCCGATGATGTGGTTCTCCTGCACAAGCCAGAGGCATCGGCAGCGACGGTGGAAGACTCGTAAAACTTGGCTGGTTATTTATTTTTTAGAAACACAAATACTGTAAATATTTAAAAAGCATTCTGAAGTATAGTCTGAGAATGAACGTACGTATAAAAATATATATATTAAATATATGCCATATATACTATACTATATATATACTTAGAAATAGTTAATATATATATATAGTTAGCTAAACTTGGCTAAACTCGTGCTTTAGAACCCAAATATGTAACTATATAACTATACATATAAATAGAGTATAAATATAAATAATAGAGAGACAGAAAACTATATAAATAGCATATGTAATAAATATGCGTTAATCATAGTCTATATATTTATGTATTTCTAAATTTGAATACCACAAAAAGCACACACACACACATGCATATATATATATATATATATATATATTTCCAGAAACATAACAAATCATATGTAATATGTATATAAATAATAACATTATTTAAATTAATGTTATTTTCAAAAATCTTGAATTTTATCTAGAAAGAAAAACTAATGGAGTTTATGATTTAAATTTAAATATTAATAAACCATTCGAAATGTTCGGTTAAACACTAAATTATGTAATGTATTTAAACAGAAAGAGTATATTTAGTAAATTTACCATCTGTGCACGATTTAAAAAACAAACAATTTAATGTTAAATTCAGATTAATTTATATCCTAATTTTATCATTATCCACGCACTCACCATAAATATGCACTAAATATATATGATTACATTGAGTTGTCCGGAATAGCATTTAATTATTGTGATGATTAGCATATAATATTTATGATTATTTTTCAAACACACACAAACACACAGACAAACAAAAATGAATACATAATCAATAAAATAAATCGCGGTTTTGTGTTCAAAGGTAATATTGGAGTAGTGGGTTTCTGATTGTGGGCCAACTCTTCCAAATGATATATCTGCCCCCAGAGTATAAATAAATAATAATAATGAAATGTTTCGCATTTATTGGCGTTTACTATCTAAATTTAATCAAAATATAAAATATTTAGAGAGGCTGTTTGGCTTGGGGTTACATGCTGGAGTACTGGATGAATTTTCGCGTCGTATTCATTCCAAAACCAGGGCAGACGTCTTATGTAACTACAAAATCAATTAGACCTATCAGCATTCGTTATTTCGTTCTTTCTCATTCATTCTCGTTTTTCCTTAAGTCTCTCGATCGCTTAATCGACAGATTTATCAGAGACGAGGTCTTGACTGAATTCCCATTGCACGGAAACCAGCACGCTTACCAAACAGGAAAGTCTGTGATGTCTCGGATCCAACCCCATTCAGAGAGTTGCTAAAGTAAAGTTATACTCGATAGTAAACTCTCGAGGAAAGACCAGATCTGAATCATTTCAGATATAGCGCAAAATCAATCAGCAGTAAAGTATCAAAGGGGTCGTTCTAAAGTATAAAGCCTTGCATTCTTTTAAAAAATATCTATTTTGCTATTATTATAATTTATTTTATGTTTTTTTAAACAAAAAAAAAATGGTCTCTTTCGCCCACCTGGTGAAAGAGCCACTTAAAAGGGTCAAGGAGAATGGCTGTATCTTAGAATCTATAAGAGATAGGAATTTGAATTCTTCAAAAAAGATTAATAGAAAATAAGGATACATTTCCCAAAAAACGCAACTTTCTATCTCTTATAGATTCTGAGATAGTGCTCAAAATGAGCAAAAGTGCAACCCAGTCAAAAGCTACATTAAAATCTCCTATAGATTTTTTAAGAAGTAGATGTTCTAGTAAACTTTGGTGTCTCTTAGATAATGACATAGATAAAGTCGATCTTTTTATGGTTCGTATGGAGGCAAAACGATTTTTATATTTATAAGAAAATTAAGTTTGATGAAAAACGTGTACGTGCAAAAAAGTAATAGTCTAAATAGTCGGAGATGTTGTACAGACTGATCAAAAAATCCGCCTAAATAAAAAAAAATTGCCTAGAGATTTCGTGGTCCATATCAAGTGCAATCAGTTCTTCCTAAGGACTGAAACGAATTATTAAATTTTCATTTTTAAAATATCTAAACTATAATGTTTAGAATGTTGTAGTGCATAAAATCGTCATAATAATACAATTTTTTTTATTTTTGAGTATTATAAAAAAATCTTACAGTACTCATGTAATTGTTTCTGTTTCCGCAATAACTACCAAGAACACCTCTTTCTCAAATAATCAGAAAGATAATTGACTTGTAAAATTACTACTATCTACAATCAATCTTACGAAATAAATACCAAAAAGTTACGTAATTTATGGTTTCTAGTGCATAGAACCAAAATGTGGGCCAATAAACTAAAAGAAATATTCTTTCGATACTAAAACTAATGTAATCTATTAATTTCAGTCAATTCGTTCGGAAAATCCTTTTGAGATACTTCAACTCGGATAAATGGCCAATAACTTATAGCATCTGATCAATAAACTGTGTCTCCACACACTATTAGGGCACTGGAAATGGAATATTTGTAGTCAATATATCATTTGCCATTCCAATAATGACATACATAAATAAGTTGTGCGTGTGTGTGTGTCCTTGTATATATTTTCAAGCATTTCGTAAACAGCATCACACCCTTCTTCATAGAATATAATAAATTATATAAATAATACACAATAAGTAATTTCAAATGTTTGTTGGATATTTGAGCAAAACAAGATTACACTTTTTCATTTTATTGTTATCATTTTGAAGCTTTGCCCTACACTAAATTGAATGAATTACACACGTCGTTTTTTCCACGAAAAAATTATGGGGCAAATCCGCACATGGGGTGAAGCGCGCTCTATCACTAACTGACGTGTCCTCTGTGTGAGGGGCGTACAAGATCCTGCCGAGCGCCACATCAATCATAATATACTGAGTGGTTTGTGTGTGTGCGTTTTTTCTCATTCACCCTTATAAAACGAGAAAAGTTGTTATTCGTCTGTCGGAATTTGTTGAATGAAAATAACGACTCAAAGAGTGACAGAGAGTAGCACGTAAATTGTATATTGCGTTTATTTTCTGTGTCAGTATAAATAATCCCATCCTCGGGAAAGATTTTATTATAAGGAGATTTTTTTTGAGTAATGATTTTCGGAATTAAACGATAATTTAAATTTGTTTTATTGTTGTTATAAAAATGTAAATTCAATTAAATTACATTTCAAATTATTTCACCCTGTTTGATACTCGTATATTTACACCACCTTTGGGCACCAGCGTGACAGCAAAGTTGTCGAACTCGATTTCCTTGTCGTCCACCGCCTCAAAGTCGAACTTTTGCAGTAGTTTGACAAGACCGACCTTGGCAACCATTTTTCCGAGACGAAGTCCTAAGATTTTAATAATTTTTAGTTAAATTTTGTTTAATCTTTTCGTGTAACAACGTAACTTACCGATACACGCTCTTGGTCCATCACCAAACGGAATGTACGCTGGCGAATTGAATACATCACTACCGGCCACAAAACGTTCGGGATTAAACCGTTCTGGATCTGGGAAATACTCAGGATCTCGTGACAGACCCAGCAACGAGATAATAATGGCTGTGCCTTTCTCAATTGTATGATCAGTACCAGGAATTATATAGTCAAGTGTGCACTCTCGATTCAGGATTGGTAGCGCCGGATACATTCGGACGATTTCTGTAAAAAATATCATATAATATCTAACTATATAATAAAAATAATTTAAAATACAAACCCATTACACACATCTCGAGGTACGTCATTTCCTGGATGCACTCATAGTTCACCTGTCCATCATGCCTGCGCACCGTCTCGTCGATCTCAGCCTGAACCCGTCGCAAAAGCGATTGATTCCGAGACAGCTCAAAGAGTAAATAAGCAACGGTCGAAGAGGACGTATCGAAGCCAGCCACATAGAATAGGAATACCTGGGCAGCGCACAGTTCAATTGACATTGACTTGAGATTTTCGGCTGTTGATTCGACGTCCCAAAGTTTCTCCGCTGGTCCATCGTTAATCTTACCGGTCGATCGAAGTTGAATCAACGACTGAATGAGATCCTTCCGCGATACATTGTTGTTCTCACGATGCTCAATCGTTTTAGTGATGATGCTGATCATGAAATCTTTTACAGACTGTGGCATCGAGGACATGTGAAAGAACTCCAGAACTTTGGGGCACAGAAAAACGGCTACACCCCGCAGAACGTTGAGCAGTTCGGGATTATTGATACGCTTCTCGATCGTACGGAACTCGTGCTGAGGATTGTTGATCGTATCAACTTCCAGGCCGAACGCAACGGACGCGATTACATTAAGAGCGTATCTTTAAAGGGAGTATAGCATAATACAATAAAACTTACAGAGTAATATAAAAGGAACATATACCTCGACAGCAGATCCTTCATCTCGACCACTTCGTTATTATTCGCCAGAGGCACCACATACTTCTGTAATCTGTCTCCATCTTCCATTATAATGGGCATCATATTCTTGAGCTTGCCTGACGTAAACGCTGGCGTTAGCTTTGATCGCAAACTCTTCCATGCCTGCCCGGTCATGGCAAACATATTTGCTGATAAACCATCATCCACGGGATTATAGTACACACCACGATCGTGGAAGTAATTAAAGTCAGCGGCCAGCACACGACGCACGAGCGAAGCATCACGAATCAGAAGGGCTGGTTTGAAGAGCATATAGATTCCGATGAACGGTTTGTTGGCCGCCTGCTTGTGCAGCTGGTAGATGTTTACGCCAAACGATGCCTGACGCTTGGCCACACTCGAGAGGTTGCCCAGTGGCACTGAGGGTTCAATGTACGGGAATCCCTTGCGATGCCAGTACGCGTACACGTAGTGTTTGACGTATACGTAAATGGCCACAATGACAGCGGTGATTATTGCCAAAATGGCGATCATCGTGAGTGATTCTGAAATGGAAAGAATCTCATAAATATGTAGGGTCTAAAATGACGTTCCCAAAATTACGTTCACACAGACATTGACAATGAATTTTCTCCACTTCAATGTTATGATTGGAAACTGAGAAGATGAATATGAGAGATATATTTATTGAAAAACGGAACATTATCCCAGAAAAATATAAATTTCGTTATATTACGAAAAAAAATATTTTGCAAAAAATAGAAAAACGGTAGATTCAATTATTATAATTATGGCCTGTTTTTATACTTTAATATATATTTGTTCCTAAATTACAAACATAATAAATAAATGAAATTTTAAAATACAATAATGAATTGTACTATAAAAAATATATATATTTTGCCACAAAACACAAAAACCATTATGTTTATATTTTGAATTACATTTTTAAATTTAAAAAAATGATGATAATCATATAATAACATTATGTAAAATAACAATATTTAGATAACAAAATGTTTTTTTTTTAAAATCTATTTACTGATTGAGTGACATTTAAAATTATATTTTTTATAAAGATTAAATTATCTATATCATTGCAAAATGTTAGTTTTACATAATGTACGTTAAAATTTCATAAAATAGAAGTAAAAAAAAAAATACGGCATCCAAATATTTTATATCTTATATATAAAGATGGAGCGTATATATTTGTCCGAAATTCAAATATAAACCGTTAAAGGTACATTTTTTTTTGTTGTACGAAAATGATGAGTGTATGTTAAAAATAAAGAGAAAGTGAGAGATTGTATGAGAGAGAGAGAGAGTGGGAGAGAGAAAGAGGCGGAAGAGTGAGAGAAAATGTGAGAGATAAAGTGAAATAGAGTGAAATTTTAAATAGTAGTGTAATAAATCAAGAGAGAAGAAAGAGAAGAGAATGAGAGAGAGAGAGAAAAGAGAGAAAAGAGAGAATAAAAAATATTGAAGTCTGCTGCCAAACAAGAGATTTTTTTTTATATGTGAACAAAAATCAGGAAAAAAATCTACAGGACTCATATATATTGAAGTGAAAGATATTGCAAATAATTTCGAATATCATGTTTTGACCATTCGTGTGAGGTTAGAGAGAGAGAGAGAAAGAGAGAGAGAGAGTTATACATAGTGTGTGAGAGAGATAGATGCATTAATGCAATAAATTAAAATAAATATAAATAAATAAATTACTAAACCGATTGCTTTGATATTGATGTCGTTGGGCAATTATAAAGTTTTTTTTATTTAAATGTATTTTTAACAAGTTTTTAATGTTTATAAAGAGGAAAAGAGAGTGTTACGGAGATCGCATGAGCGTGTTTGAGAGAGAAGGTGTGATTTTTAACGCTTTGTTCGTTTAAATATATTTATTATTCAATTTAATAATTTTAAGATTAGATAAAATTTATAAATTTAATAAATCCATTAAATTTATAATTTTTATCTTACCTACAATTATATATATATATATACATATTTTACATTTACCAATAAATAAATTTAATATCTTTATCAAAATACTTAACAAGTGCCTTCTATTTATTAGGCAAACTCAAATATAATAAAGTTATAACAAGTCGGCTGAAAAGTTCGTATCGTTTCAATGAAAACACACATTTTTTTTGTCAAAATTCATTTTTATTATTCAACATAGTTTCCTTCCATGGCGATACAGCGATTATAGCGTC
>JAAAKO020000010.1:0-21525 GCA_010015015.2 Bolitophila cinerea | reverse complement strand
TCACGGTACACATTCGTTCTTTTTCATAACCTCACTTTTTCAATATTTATTTTTAGGTCCTCAACAACTAATCTGCATTTACCCATCTTTTCGTGTTTTTGGCATCGTAAAGTAGTGCAATTAGAGCTTCTCTGGAGTCTTGATTTCAAATTTATTTCTCCGAATCCCAGATTTTTAACTACAGCGTTGATGCATACTCGCGTTTACCGTTAACGTTATAGTTTCGAAGATTTTTGTGCTAACAATTTGTTTGTTTAATTTCGTGATGCGTTGGCGTCCGTTGCGTGTGTCGCCGTGTCATGGCTTCGGTTTTTAATCAGTGCTGCCATATCTAAACACGGTAAAAAGTTTGACAGGCTTGAAAATGATAAATAATAAATAAAAAATACAATTGAAAAATATTTTCAAAAAATATTATGAAGAAATATTAAATTGATTATTTAAACGGTTAAAAACAAGAAAATATATATCTATATATATTTAATTTTTTTTTTGATTTAAAATCCTTATTAAAAATATTATTACTCATTTACGCCGTAGTTTCTGAGAAAAAAATTTAGTAAAAACTAAAATACGAAATACCACTTTTTGCTTTTTTTTGTTTATGACATTTTTATCATATCTCCTGCAGGGGATATCACATTCTACCCACTTTTTTAAATCATAGCCATTTATTATTTAAAAAACTTTAATTTGATACCAAAAACTCAAAATATTAAATTACGGAACTCTCTTTTTGAACTGTAATTTTTATTTTTATTTTTTAATTTTCAATCCTTATAAATATTCTTCATTGTTAGATATGGCAACACTGTGAATATAAAACCGAAGCCGTTATACGCGCAACGACGCAAACGCATCACGCCACACGCCAAACGCCACAGACAAACAACGCATTGCAATTGGCTTTAGCTATTTTTAGTTTGAGAACAACTCATATCATTAGATAGATAATTATTAATTTTACTTATATATTTTAATTACTTTAAATATATTTTCCGTTTTAAATCTATTATAAATATAATAATTCAAATTCTGCGAGCAGTGTTATTTTTACCGTACTTAGAACAAAAATCTTCAAAACTATAACGTTACCGGTAATCGCGAGAGTGCATCGCTGTAGTTAAAAATCTAACTTGGAGTTCGGAGAAATAAAGTTGAAATCAAGACTCCAGAGAAGGTCTAATTGCACAACTTTACGATGCCAAAAACAATGGGAGATTGGTAAGTTTACATTGGTTGTTTTATTTATAATTGCGAGGACCTAAAAATATTGAAAAAGTGAGGTTATGAAATAAAACGCATGTGTACCGCAAGATATATATATATATGTCTATATATATATATATACATATATATATATATAATACATGTATCTTGTGTGTACTATGATCGATTTGAGTTAAGTGAATTATTATGCATATAGATATAAACTAAACTATAAACCGCGGGACTGTGGGTGTGTTAGTGCTTTTTGTTCGTCGCTTGATAAAAAATATATAATTTAAAAAAACTTCTTGTCGCAAAACAAATGAAACCTATAAACTAACCTCAATTACTTTACAGGCAATTTAACAATTTCTTCATGGAGAACAAAGCCTTGGACCTGCCAAAAGAACTCCAAGACTGTTATTTTTACTATTACTCCACGTGCACTAGGGTATGTACCAACGCTGTTTCAGTTAGGCATATATAAAACGGCATAATTTTATAATAAATAATACATGTTTGAGGAATGTGCCTTGATATATTTTTCTTTTTACTAACTTTTCTTTAATATCGATGAAAACTGTAGTTTGTTCTTAATTGATTCCATTTGCATTATTATTAATTAGTTTTAAACAGATATTAGGTTTTCAGTTGCAACTTTCCAAAAAATAGCAAAACATCAAAAAAATATATAATTATTTTTTCATGTGATTTTAATTGGTTTATATATCAACAATTACTATTTTTTAAATTTGTAGGGATCATTATGCATTTATCGGCACGAAACAGAAGCTCTTGGACATGAGCGTGTCTGCAAAAAGTGGCAGGAAGGGCACTGCGTAAATAAATACTGTAGCGATCGACATATGTTCATTAAGGTATGTGTATATATACAATAATTCAAAAAAAATAAATTATTTAAAAAAAAAAACAAATCAATATATAGATTTACTAAAGAAGGTATATTTTACAGAAAAATCGTAATGAAATTGAGTGCTATTGGGAAACACAGCCCGGTGGATGTAAAAAGTCTCATTGTGCCTTTTTACATTTGAACGAACGGCCGGTCGATGGAAATACGAATATTGCGAATGAAGTATCGGAGAAATTGCCTCGCATGCAATCGCACCGTAACATCATAACGTATTACAAAAAAATTTATAGTTTCCAGAAAGAATTAGATGTCACCAAGGCGGACAACGGTCCACAAACGGATAAACAAATTAAGATCACTGTCGCTACTAATTGCCATGAAATTATCACAAAGCAGACCAATAACTTAGTCGAGAGCACAGATAATGTAAATGAGTCCAAGGATCCGATAAAAATTGCGACTGAGTCTAATGATCCGATTACAATTACGACTACCGTAGAGCCGCCAGGAAATACTCACGACGTCGCACGTACAGAGACCATTGACGTAGTCGAGAGCACAGATAATGTAAATGAATCCAAAGATCCGATAAAAATTACGACTACCGTTGAGCCGCCTACTACGAAAAAATAATCCAAAAAACCAAAGAAGATTTAAGCAATATTTTATTTTAATTCGCTGGCTTCATGCTTGATAAATTGTACAGTACATACAAGAACACAAAAAAAAAATATTAACATGAATAATAATTAATACTTTTAAATAAAAATATTTAAATAAAAATGAATAAATTGTACAGATACACTTGGTGTACTTGAGGATGAATTAATACAAGAGCACAAGACGTATACTTTTTAATAAATAATAATTTAATTTCTTTTTTACATTTTTGACCAATAATCAAACGCACATTCGAATTAATGAATTGAACTAAACATGAGAATGGTTTCGAGACATTTATCTAATTTAGAGTATATACATATATCTAATGTTGTTTAGGCTGTGACGATGTGGATGCAGCAGCGGTGCCTGGCGGTGCCGCATTGATGGCGTCTCCGTGAAACAGATACTTGTTGGCCATCGAGTATGCCAAACCCACGGACAAGGCTGCCACGACTGGACCCTGTGCCGCAACACGCAGTTGCATCAGGAACACGCTGGTGCCACGCTTCTTATACTTGTACACTCCCACGCCGCAGACAGCGGCTAGACCGGCCAGACCTGATGAAAAAGAAAATGGATGAGATTTGTTTTTGTATGTATGTATTTTTTTTATGGTTTGCAAACGTAGGCACATTTGCCATACAAGCACAGCAAAAGGTATAATATAAAAGAAATACGATATTGAAAATAAAACCTAACTTAACCTAATTAGAATAATTAATAAAGTAAATAGTATATTTTAGTACAAAAAAAAAATTAATAAATATTTAATTGTATCGTAATTCTATTTGTATTTGGTTAAAATCTGTTGGACCCAATTTCAAGATTGATTAGTGATTAAATTGAATAAATATCCAATCATGACATAAATCCACAAAACTATTAAACGAATCCTACAACTGCCAATCCATAAAATTACTGTATACTGGTTATTATATTACAACATAACGATTTATGTTTTGTTTATTTCAGAAAAGCCCAAAAGATAATGACGATATGGATAATTCAGACAGTTTTTGGAGCGGTTTGACCGCAAGTCATTGATAACTACACTGGGCAAAAATTCTAATCTTGCCGAATTTGAAAATACACTGATTCGAATTGAAGACTCAAAACCTGCAAAGGCTTTCGATAATTGCCCACAGAATTTGACCTAAAATAAGTTGCTCTCGAAAAAAAAATCTTTGTAGTGGCTCCTAAAATCTATATTGTCCCAAGTTAAGAATTTAAGCAGCTATCAAGCGGAATCTGCGTAATACTGAATCAGACGTCAGATGCAGTCGAGCAGGCGATGTTTGCGCTTAGTATTATTTCAATATAGTATCTCTCAGATTGCAGACGAAGAGATAAAATCGAATCCACAGCCTACTTATTGAGAGCGGTTTTAATATCGCAGAAAGTCTTTGTCGATACTAATACACTAATACACATATATAAATAAAACCATTTTTACCCTCGCCTTCCTGGTCTATTTTAACGTACGTAATTGAAATAAATATATATATAATTGTACATTAACACATGCACTTTAAATATACACAGAAACAGCTGAGAGCTGATTCAAGGTTATACATGAACAAAGATGAAAACCTTGTAAAATATTTACATAACGAAACACCAGATAACCAGAAGAATACGTACGTAAAAGTATTACGTCAATGATAATAGTTGCACTATAATATGGACAAGTTCTATATTTTATCTTCCCCTAAATACATCAAGAAGTCAGTGCCATATTAAAACTAAGGATATTTCGATTAGAACACAATACAAACAAATTGCATCATCATATATAATATATGTATGTATTTCCATAACACTTACCGAACAGCATGAACGGTGACTCACGCGCCTTGCGACCCAATTTTCCGGACGAAGACTCGTCATCGTAGTGTTCCTTAAAGACCGATTTCGACGACATCTGTATGGACAAACAAATTGCAGAGAGAATAAAATTATTAAAAAATTGTATGTGAAATATGTTAATAGCACCAAATGGAGACTCGCTATAACTATATATTACACAACCAAAACGAAAATCCAGTCACCTCAGACTGGGGCAGGACATGGATTCATTGAACGTTTTGGCTTTTAGGGTTATGTCAAGTGGAATATAACTAACTCGAGCTCCTCTACATCGTGATTATTTAATTGAGCGGTGTGTGTGTGAGAGCTCTTAGTCACAGTGTATATTTGTAGTACGCAGTTATTAACCCCTACCTGTATTCAGGATGTTTGCAATTATTCCTAAAATCACCGTCGATACACACAATTCTGAAAGCCTCCCGAAACAACAATATTCAAATTTGGCAAAGAAAGTTTGATAGCTTTAAAAAAAGGTGAACATTTTATCTATAATATGCTCTACTTCAAAAATCCCCCCTCCAATGCACCCCCCACCAAAAATCATTTAAAAAGGGTCGATTTTACCCTAAAAACACCCTTAAACCCTTAAGGGGAATTTTCCAGGCAAAAAAAAATACGTTTTGGGATCATACATCCACTAACAAATTTTTTTTTCTGGGAGGGTGCGCTAAAGTAAACTTCAGCCATTTTTTTTTGAATAAAGCATATTTTATTTTCTCATTTTAAAACAATAATATTAGATTCTAAGCAAAGCATTTGATTCAATTGATCATTTTTTGTCCAAAACAATTTTTAACTTCTCTTCAACAGCATTTTTTAACTTACAGACAAGTGTAGATTAAAGTAATAATTAAATTAAAAAAAAATCTAACACGATGTACGTTCAAACAATTGATATCTGTAACAATAAAGGTATAAAAAAGTAGTGAAAACTGATTAATACCTTTGCTTTTCCCCACCTGGTAGCTTACTCCATATAATTCAGTATTGTCCACCAATTAATTTAAAATCTACCACCAATAATTCAAAAATGTGCTCCTAATTATATAAAAATGTGCATCCAAACAAAAACGGTTCGCCTAACTTTTGCGCTTTGCACTGTTACTTTATTTTAACGTACTCATTATTTGATTTTAGGGGGACATTCATTTTATTTTAGATACACATTTTTTATGAGCACATCATATATATATTTTTTAAAGCAATTTATTTTATGTCAATGTTTTTTTTTTAAATACACAACAAAATACTATTTTTTTCGACAGGAATCGCTTTTACATTCTTTAAGGCGTTCAAGTGTCAGACTTAAAAGGGCACGTTCAGAGGGCAGCATTTCGTAAGCTAAATTTTGCAATTGATATGGATCCACGTTCATATCAAATGCTTCTGCAAAATCCTAAAACATTGCTAATTAATCGATTATTAATCATCATTATAATATTTGCCTTACTTCATTGTCTTTAAACTCGCAGTAAATACGGTTATCTGTATTAGAAATATGTCGCAAGCAAGCGTACGTGTTATTCCACGCGTCTTGGCAATGGCAGTCAGCGTTTATAGTACATTGCTTAAAAATAATTAAATTTTGATTTACTAAATAAATAATTTTATAAAAATAAAGTATCGTTTTACCGATAATTTGTCGTTTGCACTCCAATGACATTCAGAATTGGCCTCTGATGACCATTCCCCCCAGTATTCTATTAAAATTTGACGTTCGTCTGGACCAATTTTACCTGATAAATGATGTACAAAAGATTCACCGTCAGTCTGAAAATCTGATTGCTGTATATTGGCTAGATCTAAGATAGTAGGCAGCAAGTCTATCAAAACTACAGGAGTGTCTGTTGTTATTTTTTTTGGTACATTTGGTCCACGCATAATCAAAGGCACTCGCACATCCGTCTCGTACGGCTGTCGCTTATCAAATGCCTGTGCAAATTGGCCGAGATGATAGCCATTGTCCGAAGTATATATAACATAGGTATTATCTGACAAACTAGTCTCATCTAACAATTGTAAAACCTCAAAGACAAGCTCATCGACGGATAACAAGGACTGCCAGCGTTTGCGATAAATATCATCAATTCCCACAATAACTTCATTGGATAGAATTGCTGGAGGCATTCGTAATAACCAGTGTTTCTGTAGGTCGATAGAAGGGACATTAAAGTTTGTTGTACGTGGCGCTTGGACATTAGGAAACGCATTGGAATTATTAATGGCAGGAGTATATGGTGCATGTGGTGCTGGTGGAGCGATCATTACAAAAAACGGGTTTTCTTTAGACTGTCGAGACAAAAAGTTGAGTGTATGTCGTTTCTGAAGAAAAAAATGTTATTATAAAACAGAGGATATTACACAGATTAGACTTACTATGACGTCAGGAAAATATATATTTTTGTAGTATTCATTTCTTCCATTTTCAGTTAGTGTAAAATCGTAGTACTTAGAGTTACCATGCAAACCAAACCATTCTGACCAACCGGGAGGTACATTCGAAGAATAGTACTGCAAATTTAATTTAATGTTTTACACATTCAAATTAATAATATGTACAATTTTTTTTAAACCTCATTTAGATATTTTCCAACAAAGAACGTCTCGTAGCCTGCGTTTTGGAGATGCACGGGCAACGCTCGTTTCTCTTCTCTTTTTATCCACTCAGATCCATAGCAACCGCCTGATAAAGAATTATTATAAATTCCATGGTTGTGCGCGTATTGACCACTTAGAATTGAAGCCCTTGATGGACAGCATATTGGTGAAGATGTAAACTGTAAATTGTCTGTATATATATACATTTTTGGTTAAAATTATGTACAAAATATTTACTGCGTTCAAAAATGTAATTCCTTCATTTGCCAGTTTGGCAAGAGTGTTCTTCATGGGGAACTAAAAAACTGAACAATTAAATATATAAATTTGTATATATATAATGTACTATACCATTCCGTTTAACACAATATCCTGATCATCAGTTACAAAGAGTATAAAATTTGGTTTCTCAGCATTGGTTTGAATTGCAATTAAAATAAAAAACCAAAAAAAATCCGGGCGCATTACTGCTTTTTGGATTTTTATTTCTTTAAGCATTATTTATAAAGTTATACATACATATATATATGTTTTATTTTCTGAAACGGTTCTTTTTTAATATTTTTATTTGTTTAATATATGATATAGCATAATATACTTACCTATAAATTAAATAATCCCTTGACATTTGGAAATCTTATGATGACTGTGTTTATATGAACGTTATTTTAATATGTCAACGTACATGGCGTGTGTTTATATATTTATAACATCTGAGATAAACTTCCATAATTTTATACATTCTCGAAGACTTTATACTGTCAATAAATTCAAGCATGAAAAATTCGGCAACACTTTGATAAATGGGCTTTCCCCAATTTTCCCCAAATTTTCAGGGGAGGTATATTTAAGCGCGCCAAAAACTCCCCAAACAAACGTTGTTAGGGGGATAATTCTTAACATTCCCTGCGAATTTGGTTGAAATCGGGCAGAAGCCCGTATATCAAAATTCAGCCAAAATTCTTTTGTGCAATGATAAATATTATATTTTATTTCTTTGTTGACGAGACACAATTTTATCCATAAAACAAACGCTCTGTGAGATTTTAGGTTCACAATATAGGTCTCGCCAAGCTAAACAAATATTGATTTCATTGACATGCTTATTTTTATATTCTAGGTGTTGTACGCTATTTAATGTTACGTGCATTCTGAGCTGTATCATCCTGCCCCTTTTACTGATAAAAAATTAACTCGTGGAGTCAACATTATTATATCCAAGTTTATCATTTAATAATTTCTAACACAGTACAAAAAAATATTAAAAATGATTTCATATAATTCAGAACATATAAAATACATAAATTAGTGAAGAGCGGGCATGAGCTCAAGTCCAACACACTCTTGTGCAATTTTTACACCCACTGCAAACATTGCAACGCTTTTCACGAGTGACCTAAAATAATAAAAATTAAATAGGTTAGTTTTTTATTTCCAATTTTGAGAAAACTTACCAGTGAAATTCGTTGTGGTAAATTGATTGGAACATTCCAAAAACACTATATCCTCCTTTTTGCATGATAATATTTTGTTACAATTTTTTAATAAAGGTTTTAAGTTTTATGAAAAAAATATTTTATTAGATGTACATAAATCATAAAGATATATATATATATATATATATGTTATTTTTTGACAATTGACATTGAATATTTGAAATTAAATATTTCATTATATTTTTGACACATGGAATATGAAACATGGAACAAGATTGCCATATTAAATTGATTTGCCAAAATACTCACCACACAATAAACGCCAACTTCATGTGTGTTATTATACAAATGGGTCTGTATACAAAGCATGTACTTCTGTTCAAATCATATGGGAAATATTTTGTTATATACTTTTAACATTTTTAATTAATAAAATAGCATATGTACGAATTATCAACATATGTTTAATCAAACTACATTATATTCGTAATATATTAACAAAGACTTTATAGAAAATTCTCCAATAAAAATGGGTTTATTTAATGAAATGGTTTTATTTAATGAAAATTTACATTAATTTGTATCATAAGAACACTTTTAGCTGCGTGTCGGTTGCGTGCGCTTGATTATTCTATAATGTTGCTGCTGTACCTGATGTTGTTTGTGTTGATGTGTTGGGAGCTCTGATTAGGCCATTAAGCCAAGAAACTTCTTCTCAAATAATCCAAATTACTGCGGTTAAGCTTCTTTGCGATTTTTTTTGTTCATTTCGACGACCGTTTTGCGTATAAAATCACTACGCAGTTCAAAAAAAATCCATGGGATGCCTCTTGCTGCACCATGTTAATGGAAATCTAAAGAAAGCAATTATTAAAACTAGTATTTTTTAATAATTTATATTGAAATAAATATATTTGCCTTGTATTTTGTATGGCACTGTCATTTTTGTTTCACGTACCATCTGAAAGTCACCACAGCGACTTATTGGTATTGGCAAAATCCATCCATGATGGCATCACCATGATTTTGACATATCGTGAGTGCGCTGCACATGATTTCACCCGAAATATTGACGTTTGTTGTTGTGGTTCAGCTTTTGTTTTGTTTCTTTTGCCTTTTGATGAAGTTGTTGTTTTAAAAAGCAACAAAATAAATTTAAATGAAAAAAATTGAATACGAAATAAACTAAAAGACTAAAATAACCCGAGAAATAACCACATTCTTCCTCGCATTCTTTATTATTATTTATGCAAAAAAAATAATGGCTCAGGGCGTATGTTTTGGAACTTCGGTCGAAATAGGTCGTGGAACGAACAATAAAACTAAGATTGCGACCAAGAAAAGCAATTTGAGAAAATTTAATTTATTTAATGTGTTGCAGATCGTTAAGTGCGGCTATGATGGCAGAACAATCGGCTCATAAATTTCCATCTATGGTGGATCGACCCATCATCCGGGCGCTTAACAATAATCATAATCATCAATTGGCATATTTTTATATTTGCACTAATCACAGAGTTTAATCTATGTGATACTATACTGTCGAAGTGCATCAGGCATCAATAAATGATCTAGTCTAAGCAGGATGCCACCAGTACCGTACCTGGATCCTGGACGTTTATTATGTTGTACTAAACAAAAATACACAAATAAGCAAAATTGTAAATAAAGGTCCATACGCTGCTTGCGATTACACAAGTTTACCCGAGAGATTACCATATAAAATTAGCTTGAGATTACACAAAAGATTACGAATCTGTCAAATTTCGCTGCAGTGGTATGCTGCTCAAGATTAAAAAAAAACTGACGGTATTAAACGCACTTCATAAACTCTCCACGAGCAATTCCACGCGAAATCATGCGCTGCACATGATTTCACGCGAAATGTTGACGTTTGTTGTTGTGATTGAGGTTTTGTTTTGTTTCTTTTGCTTTTTGATAAAGTTGTTGTTTTTAAAGCAAAAAAAATAAATTTAAATGAATTTATATGATGTTAAGATGCATACTATCAAAAAGATCATGATGCGACATCTCACCTGCAAACAATGTTTCATGAAACATATATGTTAATGCAAAATAATATATTCTATATATTTACCATCAGTGATATACAAATTGACGTCGGCATGACGGAGCACGCCGGATCCGGAACCAGCGCATACTGAAACGGTTTTAAGAAAAGTTTTGTGCTTGCAACGCCAAGAGCGATGTGAACGTGATCAACAATAACATGGTTGTGGACCGCCTTTTTCATAACCGCACTTTAGTGCGAGATCATTGTCAACAAAATTGTCTTAACATTCCTTGTCAATTTGCGCTTTTGTTGATAAAAAAAATAATAATCAATTGGTATATTTTTATTTTTGTACTAATCACATATATAGTTTAATCTATGTGGTACTACTGTCGAAGTGCATCAGGCACAAATAAATGATCTACTCTAATCGGGATGCCACAGTTCCGTACCTGGAGCCTGGGCGTTTATTTTGTTGCACTAAACAAAAATACACAACTAAGCAAAAATGTAAATAAACAATCCATGTCAAATGTCAACTGAACAGCTGTGCAACAACAACAACAAACGTCAAATGTAATCTCGACACATATTTTCCCACGATAATTTATCTTGAAATTTTTGGAGACCGGATTACACGTCATCTAATCGCGAGCAGCGTATACGCCTTAATCGCGAGCAGAGTATACGCCTTAAAAAACAAAAATATTGTCAATATTGACAGTGTACAAAGTAATAAGTGCGTTTATTGCTTAGATTCAAATCGTGCGGGATTATTATTTTATTTTAGTTTATCAGCTTTAAAATTTTTATAATTTTTAAAATTGATTTGTATCGTAATACTATATAATAGTTATTGAAATTTCATTATTAAATCTAACATTAGTCTTGTTATTAAAAACACAGCTACGTTTTATCCGAACATAGAGTTAATGAGGAGAGTGTCCTCATAATAATGGCACGCGAGAAAACAGAAATTATGTGCTACGTTAGAGAGTTTTTATCTTGTTTTTTTTTGTTGTTATTTTTTTAATTATTTTTTAAAATCAAACATTTAGGTAGAAAACTAAAATATGAATTATGAAACAACACAATTTCAAAAAATATTACTTTCTGAAAACAGGAAATTATGAGGCGACAGAATTTCTAAATTTAAATTAAAATGGAAGTAAATAGAAATTCTGTCGCGTCAGTATTTCTTAATTGTTGAAATTTTATATTTCAGAAATTCTGTCTAAATTTTGGTTTGGAAATTGTGTTGCTAGACATAGACATTGTGACACTGCGGACTGCATCGACATTGACATATCGAAGTTGTTGAATTTTAAAAGTACCACTAAACTATGTGCGTTTACAGTGTTAAAAATAAAAAATAAAATAAAAATTTATGTAATCAGTTTTTAGATTATATGATTTTAGGTTATTTACAATTTAGTTTATTCGTTCTTAAAGCTTTTGTGATTATCTGATTTTTAAGTTATCTTTATATTATATTATCAGACTTTTATATTATATGAATATTAGATTATCGGTATTAGGTTATTGAACGCACTCAGTTAAAGTAGCACCATTTAGAGTAGTTTATTCAGCGTCTTGATTTTAACATATTCATTATCCACCCACTTGTGGTGGAGTTGATATTATGTCTATCAGCCGCATTTTTAACTGCCCAATACTTAATTCTGTTGAAAGCCCCTTTAATGTCCAAAAATGATGCTAACATAAAATTCTTTCTTTCCAGAGAGTTTTCTATGTGGCATACTATCTGGTGTAAAGCGGTTTCAACAAATCTACCTGGTCTATAAGCATGTTGGTTACTGTGGATTAGTGGACCATCTTTAATATTACGATCAACCAGTCTTTCTAAAGTTTTTTTTAGAAAAAACGAAGTAAGGCTAATTGGTCTAAAAGCTTTCGGTGTATCATATAAAGCTTTTCCAGGTTTAGGTATAAAAAAAATTTAACGAGTCTTCAAGCTTTAGGTATACATTTAAGGGCGATACAACTCTGCAAAATATTTGTAAGCTTCACTGTAAATAATTCAACAGATCTTTGTAGTAAAGCTGGGAATATACCATCCGTACCAGCACTTTTATGGGGTTTTAAGGATGATCTTACTTTATCCGTTGTAACTATCTCTTTTACTGCATTCCATTCCTTAATAGTGGCAATTACATTGTCTTTTTCGAATAAATGTTCAGCAGGATATTTATTTTTAACACAGTCAGGAAAATGTGTGTCCATAAGAAGTTGGACAGTTCCCTGAGGGGATTCTGTATAACTACCGTCGGATCTTTTGAAGAATTCGGGTTGGTAGGTACTGTTTTTTTGAGAGAGTTCTGTGCATTCTGAAATTATATTTCATACTTGTGATCTCGCCACAGAAGGATCTCCATACTTCTCCTTTCGCTTTTTGCTTCTGGTTTTTATATTTAGATCTTGCCGTAAGCATAAGATTTTTATCTGCTTCAACATTAGATCTTTTTGCTCTATTTTCACATCGTCGCAGATATTTCCGTAACCACGCTAAATACCTGTTCCACCAAGGTTTGTCCTGGTTTTGGATTCGGGTTTTATTTGGGCAGGATACTTTGAAAGAACTGACAAGATTTTTCGAATATAATTTACTTGTAAATCAATATCTGATATTGTAACAGGTATTTCCAAATTTACTGCAAGTGTAGAGCTGATATTAGTTGACTTCCTTTGTTGGATTGCAGTTAGTTCCACTTCAGAATCTATATACATTTTCCACCTTTCATTGATCTCAGGGTTTTTTAAGTCTAGCAAGGTCAATAAATTTTATTTGTTTAGAATAACACTTTTGTGAATTTTACACGAGATAATGACATTTTAGTTACTAAAATACGTAAATATATTTCCACCAAAAGCCTTTGAGATCATCGATTTGGATGGAAAACGTATTAGTTCTGCGGCTGCAATCGGTGACAGGCAAACTATATCTTGTAAAAATCTCCCAAAATCTCTTTTCTCTCTTCCTCTCTTGTGTTTTTGTTAAATGAAAGAAGAGTGCTTGCGCTGCACATGATTGTTGTTGTATACTAAAAAGCTTTTGGGGTCTATTTCATGCCGCCCTGCAATCGTATATGGCATTTCCGTTTAGTCTGTTCACCCTCGTCAATGTATTTATTATTAGTAAAAACAATTTTTCCTGTGGAACAGCAAAAATAATAACATTTTTTGTTATAAAGTTTGATTTTATGTGTTTAATAATGCCATTGTCACTATACACTGTCAATTTTAATTCAAGTGAAGTTGCTTTTACTTATTTTGTGCATAGTTTTAAAACACAACGTAAACCGCGGGTCAAATTCTTGAAACTCGTTATAAAACTCGCACTAAAACCTAACCCAACGTAGACCATATATAAGTGATGATCGGAAAAAGAGACGTAAATAATAAAATAAACGCACGTATAATAATATCATCGAATTATAGAGTCTATAGAGATCAGTAATGGCACTTGGCACTGTGGAACCCTTTTTAATAAAATGTCACCAATTAAAAAAAAATGTACCAATGAAATGGTGGAGTATTTTTTTAATCAATTTATATTACATAATGAATTAAAATCGTTAGTAAAAGAAATTATAATATTCAACACAAAAGTATTTGTATTTTTAAAATAATTTTATCTAATATTTGAATATTAAATTGAAAGTATAAAAGATGCCGTTAGATTGAGCAAAGAAATAAAATATAACTCGTCTCGTGGGTTGGATCACAAACTATACATAAGATTAGTCTGTGGTTGGACTCTTAAAATCAACATTTTTTCATTAAAAAAGTTTGTTGCACTCAAATTTTAATATTCACTAAAATATGGCATCCGATTTTTTCTAAACGGTAGTGCTGCCGTGAGATGATAACACTGTAACAAACTATTTGATCATTGAAATCATATTGCCATCCAAAACAATCTTATTTGGTGTTTTTTTATAAACCACTAGCAACATTACAAAGAAGTCATTGACATTGCTCCATAAACATACTCTCCTTTTAAATTAATAAATTTTAAATATATGAGCATAAAGACTTCCTTCCAATATGTATTCTTCCTGCAATGTCAAAGATTTTTGAGAAGATAATTAAGAACCAGGTCACAGTACTGTCACAACTGTCCTACTCAACCTAACTGATTATATCCAACGTAATCTCGATGAAAAAAACTGCGTTATTTTGGTTCTTCTGGACTTCTCCAAATCGTTTGACATTGTGTCCCATACCATCCTCTGTAATAAACACCCGTCTCTAATTTTCTTCCAATCACCTCTGGTGTTCTTCAGGGCTCATACTTTTTTTTAAATTTTCATAAATGACTTGCCACCATTCTTAATAGCAATACTAAATATTACGACGATATCCAAATCTCTCATTTCTGCCATCCCAGTTTAGTTAGTTTCAATGTTATTTCCATTTAAAATAATCTTGATCAAATTTGCGAATGGTGTGTGTAAAATAATCTACTGATAAACGTTAAACAAACTGAAGCCATTCTATTTGCGCCATAACAAAAAAATAGATCTGACCTTAATTTTAATAATGTGCCTTTCTATTTTTTTTGGTTTGCGCTTTACTTCTTTCTATATTATCATATGAAAAAATTGCACAATATTTGTGTTCCGATTTCAAAAATTTGATAATTTGGGCAATAAACGTAATGCAATTATTGGACTTTCTTTTAAAAACTATTTCTGTCTACAATCCTGATGATTGTTTTCTTCTCTATTTTTTTCTATGTGACTACCAGTATTTTTTTCCATTTTATCATTATAAACGCCATATATCATTATAAACGCCATATACAGCGTTTCTACAGTTTAGACTTTATGAGCTTTGGTTGAACAGAACTCCCCTACCCTTCAGGCCTTTTTGATTTTTTTTTTAGGATATCATCACCTTAGGGTCCTACCCCTAAGTTAGTTAAAAATTTGACCAAAATTTTAGATAAATGCCATTAAAGGAGGGCATGGGGTAGAGTGGGTTTAGGGTATTAATCGATAGGTAATTTTAATACCTATCATTTAAAATAAAGATGAAAGAAATTGGAAAACCCCTAAAGGAGATAGGGGCGAAAATGTTTTTCTTTGTTTTTGTGTGTATAGGGGGAGAAGTAAGAGGGGTACATAATATGAAGGTCAATTTTTAAAGGTAAAGATTGGCGCAAACAGCCAAAGATTTTAGGGCCAGTAGAAATTATATTAAGGTCGTAGTTGCACATTAAACCTAAATAAACTTATAAAATATATTTTCCTTATAAGAAAAGGAACAATTTCAAACCAATTTATGTTTTTCACCTTTTCCACATCACCCAATAACTGTATAAAGATTTCAGAAAGTGTAAGTACATTATTCATTCATATTCATTATTCATTCTGCACCATGAGAAATGTCGTTAGCTATTTAAACGAATCAATTAAACGGTTAAACAGTTAAAACAGAGCTCATGCAAATAATGAGCAAATAAGCTCATGCAAATAGGCCTAATGGGGATAGCATGTTAAAAAAGTCGCGTCTATTCACTTACCCACAATGGTGATGTGAAAAAGGTGAAAAACATAAATTTGTTCGAAATTGTTCCTTTTTTATAAGGAAAATATATTTTATAATTTTTTTTTAAGTTTATTGTGCAACTACGCCCTTAATATAATTTATACTGGCCCCAAAATAGTATGGCTGTTTGCGCCAATTTTGTTTACCGTTTTGCCCCAATATCCCTTTAAGGTATTACAATTTCATAAATCTTTATATTAAATGATAGGTATTAAAATTAATTATCTATTGATACCCTATAACCCCCTTCCTTTAAATGGCATTTTTCTAAAATGTTGGTCAAACTTTAAACCCCTCCCGACCCTAAGGGGTAGACACAATATTATGATATTTGGTGTTGGGGGACTCCTCCAAAACCTCATCGGGTCATTTAGGTCAAAGGCCTTGTATATATATAAATATATATTACATTGTTTTAATAAATTAGTTAGATCCTAGTTAAATTTATAATATTGTCAAATACTGTTGTAAATCTATACACGTTAACCATAAAATGCAAAATAAATGTAAAACTATTTATTTGAAGTAACTTTTACGGCCGTATTCTTCATCCGGTTTCAAATTCGGTTTAAAAGGTGGTTTATAAACCAAAGTAATCCTGAGTAAAACGCCAAAAAATAAACCACATTTTTTAAACCAAATCGCTATTCTTCACCATTTCAACTGGTCAAAACGGCTACGTTTACTCTGGTTTATTTATGCAAATTTAACCTTACGTAATGTCAAAAACAGTTTTTAGCACATTTGACAAATATTTTTCTCTCTAGTTTTTATTGTTATTATATATTATTTTTTTTTCAAATAAAAAAAGTGCTGTGCGGCTTCCACCGGAGGTTGTCATTTTCTATCCAAATCTTTACAATGACGGACACTGTTCGTGCATACACGGCAACTCTAGCAATTCCCATGTGTTTGATGGGATGCCGTAATCGGGAAACAACATCAGCATTTCTGTTGGCATCGCCATTGTCATCGTTTAGAAGCTCGGGGGTATCCGAGGCGGTGGCTTGAGGTCGTGGCAGATGTTTGCCACCGAAAATGCTAGATATATATAGAATATACAAATTCCGGTAATTTAGATATCTCAGAATTGGGAAAAACTGTGTCGTGTGTAGAGCCCATTCAATGAAGCATCGACATTCATGATCCTCAAAATACCGTGCCGATTGCGAATGGACTCACTGGTGTCACCGGGGAAGAGAATTTTTTATTATCTCGACATTGTTGGTTGATAGTATCGCACACCACACCGTGAAGACTCCAAAATGGGCTCATATGAACGGCGGAATGGTCGCACCACTACATTTTTTTTCTCTTTCTATCATTAGGAAATTATCAAACTGTTAATCTCATTAATAAAACACCACCAAATTGTCAAACAAATTGACTGAAAAATGAAAATATAGGTTTAATCATACAAAAACCGCGTTAATCATACGAAATCGCCCGTTTAAAAATTTTGGCGGATTAATCTGGTTAAGGTTTTATTTGTTTAACCTGTGAAGAATATGCATTTTGGTCACCGACCTGGTTCTAAATTCGACAAACCTGGTCCTAAATTATACCAGATTTAAAACCGGGTGAAGAATACGGCCGTTACTATACAAAAGGATAATATTCATTATATAGCAGACATGTTTTAAGATTGCTGTGTTTGTACGAAACGGAGAGCAAAGTGATAAAAACATAATATTAATGATATAAATATTACACTCTCCCCCGTCAGGCTGATGGTCTAACCAATAGCACAATGCATTTGCGTAACAAAGGGGGAACCTACATTATAACAACATTAATGCAGGAAAACCTTCATCAGGGCTGAAGATGTGGGGTTGTCTCTTTGACCGTATATCATCCGGCTTGCGATATAAAATATAGTATTGAATATCTTCTCCTCTTTATTGATTGCTTGACCATCTACGACTATATTTCCAAGCGGACACAAAAATACCTATCCAATAGACTGTTCAAATTCTGCACCCCGGGATCCTTTCACTTGAATCAAATGATGGAAGATTTCTTATCAACTGCTTTGCTATTTAATTTCGGAACCGAATGCGCCAATCTTTCTTGCAAGGAATCTAGCGTGCGAAATATTTTTTTTGACTATCGACTCCTATAGTAAGATGGATTGCAACGTTCAAGGCTTGATGTTGCGCTTAATTACTATAAACGTAGCCACAAAACCGAGAACTCTAGACTATTAAAATAAGATGCGTATAACATTTTGAGGTAGGTTTGAATTCTGTAAGAAATCACCAATCATCATAAAACCGTTTGAAATCATAAATGGGCACACACTTTGACTACCAAGATATTGGTATCTTCGGTAGCAGAGTCCTCGTCTCTCGACAAATGATTGTTCTCTACTACTTTTTACACTACTATTACATGATATTAAATCTAACAATTGGAATTGTGACGTTGACGGAAGCCGAGAGAGGGAATCAAATTTATATGAAAGTGAACGACGAACTCGCTAAAGATCTGCAGCTCTTATAGCGATTAGACTGACACATTATATTTATTAAAATGGCAAATGCCTAATTGCTGACTATAGTATTCGCATGAAGTGCATCACCATCGCCAACAGATTAGTCAAGATCAGCAATTTAGCACACAAACGATTTGTTTTTATAAAATATACTTAATATGTTCTATGTGGTCACCGATATCCGATGATGAACGTACAATAATATCATCTAATCAGTGTTTCTGAGGGAGAGCATTTATACTAGATACACCTAAATAAAATGAAAAATATAAAATTCAGCAAACACATTGCTGATAACAACCGTTTAGATGTTATCCAAAATGCAGCAGCAGATAATAATGAAGCACCAGTTTTATATGTGTTTGGATCTATACGTATATACTATTTTACTCGCGTTTCTAAATTGAAAAATAAAATAATAAAATATTGCGTCGAGGACGCAAAATTACCTCTGTTTAAAAGATTTTCAGAATCTTATTCTCAATATCTAATTGACCAATCCAGTAGTTCCGGGTTTTGGCACCAATGTTAAATCACGTTAACGAATAGCCTAAATAACAAAAAAATAACAGCAACAATTTTCGTTGACTTACGTAGAGCATTTGACACAGTTAACATAAACTAAAAATTGACAAACTCGAAAAGATGAATAAAGTATTTGATGCAGTTAAATTAATAAAGCGCTTCTTGACTAATCGTAAACAATTTTTACAAATAGATGACCAAATAGTAATGTTCTAAATATTGACTGTGGTGTACAACAAGGATCACAACTTGCAGCCCCACTATTTATTATATTTATCAATGAGATATTTGACATAGATTTGAATGGTAAAGCTCAGTTATATGCTGATGCACATTGCTATCACATATTCATGCAAAAGTAAAAATGAACTTAAAACTCAAATGCACCATGATCTTGCATGATTGATCTATACCTAAATAAAAAAAATACTTATCAATACCTCTAAAACCAACTACATAATATATCGAAACAATAATATAACAGATCTTGAATTAGTTTGTAGTTGTTGCCAAATAAAAATGAGCCCAAGTTGTATACCTTGGACTATTCTTAAATAGTGCTGTAACATGAAGTTATCATATAAACAAGATAAAACATAAAATTAGACCTTTAGAGGAATTCTGTCTGACGTTGTCGTAAAAAAGTACGACTAGAAAAACGAATTCCGCTCTGATGACAGCTGAAATCAGCAACGTTTGCTTTCGTGCGTCGCATCGACGTCGTTTCAAACGCAACTTCAACGCTGTTTTGACGTGGCAGCAGCGAGCGATGCGGCAGAGCGAGCGGAAATCGTTAGTCACAACCTCGTGATCAGTTGACTGAGATGTTTTGTACCAATATTGCCGCTCACTGAATTCTTATGCGTTGGGCGTATTTCTTATCGATAAATACGACGGGAGAAAATTAATTTGCTGCCATTATTGCCACGGAGAGTCAAGTTTCTACATTTCATTATGGATGGCCAATTCTGATAATATTAAAATGTTAATTTAGCGAGCTCATAACAATTCAATTTTGTGCACCTCAATATTCAAAATCGTATTCTCAATAATTCAAAAACATGCTAAACGAAAATCAAAAATGAGCTCAACATTGTGTGCGCATATAATGAAAATCGTGCACCTGAAATTAAAAAATGTGATCCACAAACTGAGCACCAGAAAATTAAAAGAATGTCGACTATATAATTCAATTTAGTCCTCATGATTAAACGTTGTGCACCGCAATTAATGTTGCTTGTTTTTTGATTGTAACAAGCAAAAAATTACGGAGCTACACAAAAATGCAATTTTTTAAATTTTAAAGTGTAAAATTTTTTTTATAGTAGCAATTTTTTTGTATTTTGTATACGTGAACAATATTTTGTAGGAGCACAATATTTCTTTGAGGTGCAAATAATTATGAAGTTTTTTTGCACACTTTTGTTTAAGAAGGACGATTTTTTTGAGGTGCACACCTTTTTTTTAAGGTGCATAAGAAGCGTGATTTTTTTTACCATTGTTATCTGTAATTGTGGATTTATTCAAAACAATATCGACATTGATAAAGGATTTTATTGAAAAATGTTTAAAAATAATGATTACAAGAATAGAATAATATTTTTTTGTATGTATAGCATAATTTGTATTTGTGTAAGTATGTGTGTGTGTGTGTGATTTTGTGTGTTGGTGTTTGATGTATAATATGTGTAAGTTAAGGAGGAAGGGTCTTTGTTTGTAAAGATAAATATAAATAATAAATATAAGGTCTAATTTACACTAGAGAATCGTATAAAAATTTAAATTTCACTTTAACACAATTTTAGATGGTAATCATATTATTTGTATATATATATGTATATACTTGTACTTGTACTTTATATATATATATATATATAATATATTAAATTTATTTTATTAATATTATTTTTTCTGTTTTTCTTGGGTTGTGTTTTACTCTGAATGCGTTTGCGGAATATTCACGTGTTAAATTTCTTTTAGATTCAGACACTTTTCAGATCTAGAATAATACAATAATATTCATAATTTTTTATATATATAAATTGTAGCAGTACGGTATTTGTTAAAAGTAGTTGTAAGGGGGTGGTAATGGTGGGGGTGGTTTTTATGAGGATGGCTGCGATGGAGTACTCGAAACGGAAAACGAGTAAGCGCGCTTTTTATTAAATGATTAAATGCATTTTTTATATTTTTTTAGTTTTGTTTGTTTGGAAATGGAGTTTGTCAATTGAAACTCCAATACGAAACCGTATTAATGTTACCCAAATATATA
>JAAAKO020000009.1:0-38836 GCA_010015015.2 Bolitophila cinerea | reverse complement strand
TTTAAAACGTCCTATTTAAGGATAATTTCCTCCTTAAATAAAGTTTGTTTTAATGGATTTTTGATTTTGTTTGCCTAATTCATTCCATTTTAAAAAAAATATATATATATATATATATATATATTTGCTTGTTTTGGAATTCGTCGTGTTTTATACTTATATACCTTTTTTGTTTAATCAGTTTTACAGGTTAATCATATAATTTATCTTATATGTTATAAATCCATTCTGAATACATATAATATTATCGCATACAATATTTTTTTATAAAATAAAAACATTATTTTGTAGGAATTTATGTTAATTTCTATTATTCTTTAAATCAAAGTAAACCCAAAATATAATTGATTTTATCAACAAAACTGTAATATATTTGTATTTATCATAATGTAACTCATTTTTTGGAAACTTCTTAATTTAAAAGAAAAACAGGAAAACAATAAAAATGTTATAGTATTAATATAAAATAGTATTATATCCCTAGGATGTCCAGCTGGGCTTTTCGAGGCCCATTTTGAGTTTGAGTAGTCGCCATTTTTCTTTGGTCTGAGCGCCAAACATTTTTTGCCAACTACAGCTCAGGGTTTCTTAACATTATGAAACCGGAGACGTATCGTTTGTGCGGATTATCGGATGTTTTCTGGTAAAACATAAATTTAAACGCGTTTAAATGAGTGAATTTGGATGGGATTGTATATGTGTATGACTAAAGGTCTTGTAATATGATACATGAGTACTCTTCTATTTAGTGATACATATATATATTCCATATATGTTCCGTCAGATGAGCATTTATTCCCATGTCCGGCCGTACGCACTTTATCCCTTTAAAACTGGCTAAGTATGGCATACATGTATTTTGGGTTTTATCTGCCCTGGTAAATTGGCTAATGACGCCCTAGATGTGGAGTAAGGCCAAAAAGAGGTATTATTGTTGGGACAAAATATTTACCAAACCGTACAATTTATTAGGACGAAAACATTTTTTAATTCTTTGGCCTTGACTGACGAATCTAGTACGCAAGTTTTACGATTATGGAGTATGCTGCAAATGTAACAACATATCAGCACATATACCTTCATTATTTTTGATAATTTACCTGACCCAAATTATAAATAAAGTTTAATTTACATTTTCCATAAACATAGAAAAAAGTTTTTTTTTTACTATACTCCAGCACACAAAAATACAAAGATAACACATTTAGAACTAAGCTAATTGCAGCCAGTTACTTACCCCCTTTTAAGTAGCTGGACATCCTAGGGTTAAAATATCAGCATCATTAAATTGTTTTCCGTCCCTCCCAAATAGAAGTGGTGTCAAAACCGGTGAAAACCACTATATTTCCCTAAATTGGGGTGTCTATTTGATTTAAATAGTTTTTTTGATATAATAATAACTGCACCAATACATTTATCCCCCAGAATTATATAGCTATTATGTGTATTCAGTCGTTAGGAAATCATTTTATGCTTATTTCCAATCGCTGAATGCTATTTACATATACACTTAAAAGTTTACAATTAAAGTTGATCATATCGAACAAATGGTAATCTAACAAATGTTTACCTTTTTTAAACCTCAGAAAGTACGTGTAAATAAAGAAGCCTCTGATTACCACATACGCATCAATAACAGTATAACACACCGTTGTACTCATGCGTATTTCACATAATGCGTTTAATGTTGTATTTCTTCATTTGCTTATGGTTCTACGCCAACATAAATGTAACATTTATTTCTGTTGTTGTCGTTGAGTATCGTTTGCATTTTACGAGTGTACACTTTACTTGGTGCTTTCAATTTTATACATTAACATGGTAAAAGTATACGTTTTAGTGAATTATATAGAACGCAGACCGTATTATATATTATATGTATGGATATATATATTTACATATGCATATATATATATATATATATATTGAGATGCTTGTACTGTATATACGTGTTTATGTACTTGTACGTGCATGTTACAGTAAATATGGGGGTTCCGTTTTGAGTAAATCTTGAAATGACGTTTAACCGTTTTGTTAAATTAACCACAAACACTCACACACACACAAACACACAATACACGTACTGAATACAGACATTTATTTGTACGTTCATTGTCTTGTCAGGTGAAATGCAATTTATTTTATTTTAAATTAAATTTCCGCATTCGATTTTATTTTCTAAATATATATACATATAAATAAAAAATAATTTCTATGTATACGAGAGATAGGACCTAATGTGTTCTCTGTAGACATGTCTGAATAAAACATTGAATATCGTTTCATATGGAGGTGGAGGTGATGGAAGAAGGGTTCCGCATTGTGAGCACGTTTGGTACCAGGGCATACGTGTCGCTAGAATAGTGTTAGCATGTGAGCACGCGATATAGATACAAGGGCTGCAAAATATGTGTTGGGCTTATAGCTTATAGTCTGTTTAAATGTTTTATTTATACAAGGTAGGTTAGGTAAACCCCAAAAATATGATTTTTAATACATATCCAGCAATTGATTTAACATTAAAATAATCTTAGTTTACTTTTAATTTTACTTTTAAAAGTGGGGCTATTATTTTTAGGCTAACAAAGAAAAACTTTTTTTTTCAATCTAATGTACCAAAATAATTATAAAAATGTAACAAAAATAAATCAAAAAATTGCATTAATGCGCTTACACGCAAAAATTCATATACAAGTACAATATTTTTTTGAAACAAGAATATATTTAAGGTACCAATATTTTTTCAATTTTGGGCACAGTTCTTCTTATAAACACACTATTTATTTTAATTTTATTTTTATAATAATAAAAAAAAAACAAGTAAGTATGTAAGTTTCATGCAGAACTATATATAAATATAATATATGTTATATGTATAAATATTATTATTGGAAGCTATCGGATAAAATGTATATACATATACTTGGGTATATTGACAGTATGTAACACGTTCAATCAACTCCATCGCATGCATTTCATAAAAAAAAAACTCAACAATAAACAATAATGTATGGTATTTTGTTTTTGTTACTGCATGGTGCATATATGTAATCAAAATACTATACAATTTTCATATACATACAGATATACATATAATATAAATATAATATAAGTTGTAGGCAGAGACGAGCCGCATGAGATATGATATTTATTTAAATTTCAATCCGCCTCGAATACAATGATGTCACGAGCTCGCGTGCCAGGCTGCGTTCCGTCAAATGCATAACATTTTATAATGAATGCTTGTGTTGTTTATTTGTGTCTCCGAAAAAGGGGTTAATGCCCTCTTCGTATTACGTACAATATACATATACTTCTATAGACATTATTCGGTGATATTTTATGCATTTCAAATGCACCACAACAATAACAAACAATTTTAGTTGATCGGTATTTTGGTATCCACTTATGCGTGTCGCAGAACCGATGTGGGTGCAGTGTATATTTTCCTGTAGTATATGTTTCCTGTGCACGTTAAATTGAACATTTTTTTCGATTTATAGTTTAATGAATCGCCCACCCGTTCAATGTTTGCCATGTAATGTATATAATAACAAATCCAAAAACCTAACGCCGACCTAAATTTAAAAATCGTGCCTAATAAAATGTTGTGCACAAAATATAAAAAATGTGTTTTACAAAGATAAACATATTGGTACCGAGAAAATGTTTGTATAGCCAATATTTTAATTATGTATGTGTTTCACATCATACTTAGGTACAAATAATTTGTTTATATATTGCAAAAAAAACTTTGAAACTTTTTGCAAAAATTTTTGGCACTATATACAAATATGTGACTATGTAAAGTTTAGTGTTTAGCTTTTAAATAAATTTCAAATATCTTTCAAATAGCTTACACTACAATTATATCATACCCACTGATAGATGGGAAAAATGGTTTAATAATTTTCTGAAAACTGCTTTTGCTTGATAGAAAATCAAAAAAAAAACAATTTTTTTGACACCAAACTCCTTCAGTTGTCCTTTTCTGGAATTTATTTTGTTTTAAACTTATTTTTTACTTTAATCCTAAAAAAATACATATCGTAGGCTAAGAGAAAAAATACACCAACTACTCTTTTTGAAGAAATTGAGTTATTGATGCCATTCTGTTTAAAATACACATTTAATCATATTTAAAAAAAAAAAAAAAATATTGAAGATGGATTAGCAATTTCTTTAGGAATCCTATGCAATTTTCTAAAAAAATTAATAAGGAAAACGCACATTTTAGTGTTTTTTGTAATCCAACATTTATTCTAAAATGTACATAGTTTATTTTTAAATTAAATTACGATTTTTAAAATAGCGAGATCATATAGAATTCGCAATAATTTGACCTCAATTACATTTAAAAATGAAAAAGATTTTATTAATTTACGAATCCTTTCCAAATTATAGAAGAATCAAAATACTAATGAAGAAGGAAAAACAGATAATTGGATTTTGGTACAAAAAATTAGGACTCAAATGAAAACCGCGAAATTCTTCTAAATGCATACTGTTTCAGGGTGCGTTAGATAATTCTCGATTATCTCAACCCGCGTGGTGCACTCGCGCAGGTTTACCAAAAATAAACGAGACGGAATAAAAGTATAAACGCACCATTCGGTGGACTGTATTTCGATCTAATGATTTACATAGTAATACGGAAATGAACTGAAAGGTCAAGTATGATTATAAATCAAATTGTATAAAATAAATAAAAAGCATCCATTTCAGTGATTATAAATTATTAATATAATAATTTCAGCAATAGTAAGACTGCCAAAATAAAAATAGAATACACTTATTAAAAAATATGCACTTAGTGTATTTATTAAATTATTAATTTCAGTAATTTCTTAAAAATATGACCTCAAATTAAATATTTTTAAATACCAAAACATGTTTGTTGTACCACCTATACATTTTTTACTACTTTCAATTATATTTTAGATAACACATTAAGACTTGATTTCTTAGAGACATTTTAGTTTAAAATTGTGTTTTTCTCTGCTTTCATACAAACATAAGGTACGATTACAAGCACAAACATTTCTGTAAAAGTCTGTCAAATTTTGCTAAATGTTTGCGACTTTTATCTGTATGTGCATGTAATCGGCAGACAAAAGTGACGTTGCAGACAAATTATTTTGTCTGCATGGGTCTCCCGAACATTTTTGGCGGGCATTTGTCTGCTCTTGTAATTATCTTCAACATACATTTGCAAAATGTCCGCTTGAAAAATTTCTGTCTGCAAAAAAGTCTGTATCTGTAGCTGCAGACACAGAGCAGACTTTTGCAGTATGCAGCTTTTTTAAATATCAAGAAAATTCAATACCAATTTATTCCATAATATTTTGAATGGATAGCTATTATTAAATAAATAGAAATGCCCACCTCAACTTATTTTGTTTGGTCGGAAAGTTACTATATAGAATCTCTCAAAATTACCATATTGAATTTGAATTTTAAATGTTCGCTGACTACGTAGGAAAACATTACAGGAAATTGCTATCAAACACTTGGTTAAGAGAATGTGCACGATATGTAATTGGGCACTTCATAACAATATAATTAATACCAAGAAAATTTCGTTTCGTTTCTAGAGAAAATCAAACACATTCACAGTACATACATTTTCCCGCCTTTCATACTATGTCCTAAGTATAAAAAGTCTTCTTAAATAATAATTGCTGCGGCAATTGTAGTACAAACAGCTGCAAGAGGCATTTTATTTCGTTTCTTAAAATTTGATAAATTAAAAAAAAATAATAATAATAAAAATAAAAATAAATAATCCATTAAACGTGAACTCGAATATGTATGCACATGTGATCATTGTGACGGTTTTTTGAAGTATTCTCTGAAAAGTCCGTCACATCTTGTCTGCACCAAACAAATGTCAGCTAAATTATGTCCGCACATGTAATTGGGTCGCAGACACAAAAAAAAACTGTCTGCAGAATTACATTACATTTATGTCTTCCGCATACAAAATGCGACGGATGTAATCACACTGCTTGCAGACAAAATAGGACAGACAAATCATACAGACATTAGGCAGATAGTCTGCATGATTTTGTCTGTTCATGTGATCGTACCTTTACCATACATTTTACTAATCGATTTTTTTTTATTTGAGAAATAAAAATGTGCATATTTTGCCTGTTGTTGAGGGAGTAGGACTTTTCTTCCAAAAAAACACTTCCCCAAAACCCAAAAAAAAAATCCCAAAAAAAAAATGTAAATACCAAATCGAAAAACTGTTTAACAACATACGTTTCCCTAAAACACAAAAACAATCATTCCTCAACAAAAAAACAAAAAATATTTTTCCAAATAACGAATCCCTAAATCGTTTAAAAACATAATTTTTGAGAAACTTTTTTGGGGAACAACCCGGAACTTTTTCAGTTTTGGGATTTTTAGAATTAAAGGTTTTTTTTGTGTTTTTTTTTTAATTTGAGGAAAAAGGTTTTGTGAAATTAGTATTTGGGGAACATTTTTCAAAATGACCGAAATTTCAATGTATAGCCTCAAAGCCAGTAAATTCGTGTAAAAAGTAGTGTGCATACTCAAAAGAACAACCATAATTTTATAACTGCGTATAAGTGCCTAACTAACTGAAATGATTGCGTTCTTATCGCATGCGCATGCGCAACTTCCTGCATCCTGCATTAAATGAGTCAGTCTTTTCTCCAAACTATAATATCGCATTTGACTTCGTTACAATTTCACTAGGAACATAAATTCTGTTGCTATGGAGGCGTAAACATATGGCTTTGGGTATAATGTATGACAAATATTAATAATAGTAGCGCTTTATAAATGCTTGCTCGCGATACTGATCGCGATAAAAGGCTAATGCAGCATGCTAATTATATCGACCAACGCAGAGCTACACTGATTATATAGAAAAGAACAAAGTTGTTGTTGTAATACACATGTATTTTTTGTATATTATTGTATTTTTGTATTCAGCTCGTGATAGCAGAAAGCAGCGTTTATAAAACATTCCCATTATATTGAATTTATAAAATATTGTTTTGAAAAATTCCACACTGCATACACGTTGACTAACTTCATTGAACTCATTGTGGAATTGCGGTATTTGTAATTATTTCAATTATGAATGGATATATTATAATTATATTGAGTTTTAGAATTTTTGAATCTACGGAAATTTTAATTATAAATGCACTTTGTATACATTTTTTAATTTTGCCCACTGTGATTAAGTGTGATTAGATTTATCATTGAATGCGAAAAAGAATCTCACGAGATATACTAAAATAAAATAAAACTTTAATTACACATCACATAAAAACCTTCAAATATAAAATGTCATAAAATATCAATATTTTTCAGATTATGTTTAATACTTTAAAAATATAAATAAATAAAACTTTCAAATGAAAAACTAGCTATTTTTTACAAAAAATGATAAAACAAAATATCTTACCGAAAAAAAATCAGTGCATCCAAAAAAAATACAGAAACCTTAAAAAAATAATAACAAAAGAAACTCTAAAACTTAAAACACAAAAAGAAAATCAATATAAAAAAATAAATAAAATAAACAAAATTACATCTTAAAATAAAAATATCTTAGCCTGAATTTAATGATTTCTAGTTAATACCGGTCACTATCTGCATCACACTAACAAAATTACGTTTGAAGATGAACAAAAAAATGTTTACACCAAAATTACTAATGTTTTATGCATAAACAATTTTTCACTCTGTGCAACGCAAAGAACAATTAAAGAGGGCTGAAGGACAGTTTAACAGAGATCCCGTAGATATTATCTATAAATGCTGCTATCTCGGGAGCTTATAGACAGTGGCTGATGCCTGATGGGTTGGTGATCAGATGCTGAAGTCGTTTGCCTGAAATATAAATTCTTAAATCATTTGCCTACAATACTGCAAAATCAAATGTTCAAATTAAATCCTGAAAACCAATATCCAGAAGGCAAATGTTTGTGGGAAGTAATCCCTACAAAAAGTTAGCCAAAAATAAAAAATATATATTATATCTATAAAATTGCAAGCAACAAAGCATTTTTCACGACTTTAAACATTTTTTATTTTTTTTAAATAAGTGTTTTTGAGCAAAGTTTGCACTCAAACTGTACAACACGACTCCGTGAAAACTTGCACGTAATATGAGCTGCCCCTCAAACCTGCGTGCAGTTTGCGTGCAGACCTTGCACAAGAACTGCACAGTGTTTGCGTGCAGATTACGTGCATAGTTTGCACTTAAACTGCACCTCACGCTTAACTGCAATCTTTGCATGTATTTTGCACGTAAACTACACGCAAGCTTACCCTCAACCCTGCGTGCAGATCTTGCACGAGAACTGCATAGTTTTTGCATGCAGATTACGTGCAAAGTTTGCACTCAAATTGCACCTCACGCTTAACTGCAAACTTTGCACGTAATTTGCACGTAAACTGCACGAAAGCTGCACGTGAAACCATTGTGTGTTTTTTTGTTAAATATCTGCCCTGCGTAAATAAAAAAGTATTTTTTTAATAAAAAATTACATTTATGTTTTTATAGTAGCAGGACCATAAAATCAAAATATGAGTTTTTCTTAAATAACTGTTGATGTTCGATGTTGTATTTGTGTTTAATCCGTAAAGATCATTGTGAGTCTCTGGTAAATCTCTAGCGAATTATAAGATCATCTTTTATTATTATATATTATACATATGGTGCTAACTATAAATAAGAACCCTATACACCACCAAAGAAAAAGCAAAAAACAAGCAATCCCTATTATTATTAATCACGCGCTACAGCGCGCATTTTTTAAATGTATTAATTTACAGGATCAAACCTTGTAAAAATATTGTATTTCTAAAATATAACAACAAAAATTAGTATTAAAAAACAAGTATAGGCTAGTAAAACTTGAGTAATATTTACCAGGAAATGATATGAATGAAAAAGATCAGATACTCAGGTATGACTTAAAAAATATAGGGATTTTGAGTATTATTTACCAGGAAATGATATGAATGAAAATGATCAGATACTCAGGTATGACTTAAAAAATAAAGGGTTTTTCTCTATAGTTTGTCGTCTTTGAAGTTTTCTTTCCTTTAACACACTTCAAAAATCATTTAAATTAAACCATCATAATTTTGAACTTTAAAGGCCTTTTCCATTAAGGGTTTTTTGGTGTAATCATATTTTCTAATAAAGGCAACTTCCATTACATCAAAAAAATAGAGAGGACTCTAAGATAAACTTCAGCTACTATCACGTTAACTAATTGGTATTTTTGCCAAGTAGCTATAGGAAAAATAGAAAATGCCGACAATTATTGATAAAATAACACCTAAACATAATGGCCAAAAACATTGGCAAAATGCCTATTAGCAAAAAAACCTAGAGTCGCCATCAGGGTCATTTTCGGCCGGAAAATCCGGGCCTGAGATCAAATCTATGGCCTCCGGGCCGTGCTTCAGAAACTTAAGGCCAAACATGGGCGGGCAGAATTAAAAGGCCAATCATTCTCCGCCAACACAATTTACAACCAATAGGTAAAAGTATGGCGTAAGAAATTAAGCAAATAATGTTAGTTTTTAATTATTATTTGTTACGCCAGTAAATTAAAAGCAATGGCGCTTTCTTTAAGCGGATTTAACAGTGGCACCTACAGCCACACACCCCAAAAATGTTTGAGTTCAATAAAAAAAACTTTGATTTTATAGCCATAGTTTAAATATCAATTTGGTTAAATTACACTTTAGCGGGCTGATCCTTTTTAGGGGATGCAAGGAAGGCAGGTTCCCTATTATATTACAAAAAAATAACAGCCCTTAAAAGCACCCAAAATCGTTTAAAAAAAGACTTTTAAACTTTAAATCTCCCTCCTCCTTTACTACTCTTTCCATATCCCAAAAAAAAACAAAATTATGCTTTGCCCGTTAAAGTGTAATTACGCCCACATGTATTTGTTTTATCCAATTATAAACACCAACTTTTTAGCCTATTTTTGTTTATCGTCACATTTTGAAGATATGGCAACCCTAAAATAACCTATTGATATCTTTAAGGGGCCCGGATTTACATTTCTAAAAACCATTCGTTTTTCTGTTTTGAATAATTTGAATTCATAGACTTAAAAACCTTAGAAGTAGATTAACAGCATAAATTTACACTAAATCTGACATTACATAATAAAAAGTAGGTTTTTATTTGAAAATATAGTGGCTTGCTGCTTAACTAATATGACTATCATTATCAATTTATAAATGTGTGAATTTGAATTATTTTAATTTTAGACTTTGCAAGCATTTTTTATCATATATTATCTACATTCCGTTCGAATAATGCATGAATAATGCAAATTCCCGCGCATATTATGTGCTTGTGCAATATAATAAGTGCTTTTATCAACAGTGCGACAACAAGTTGAGAAAATTTATAAATAAATAATTATATCGCTTTTTCGGCTTCAGACTTTTTCTTCTTTAAAAAAAAAAACATTGATACTATCTAAGACTTGTGCGGTTTGTGAATTGAGAACCTCTCATCCTCAATTGTTGATGTCACAAAGAATAAATACCAACTATTTAAATTGTAAAAAGTTATACTAATATTAACCTCTTTTTTCAGAATTTACGGACTATCCAACAAAATGACCTAACAATCCTGCTCTAATACAACAACAAAAACGCTCCGCAATGATGTTGTATCGATTCCGTAAAATATCCAAGTACTATGTATTCACATTCGTGGCGCTGAGTATCATATATTTCCTAATGGTGTTCTTGCTGAGCGGCCCTAAGGAATACGGTGACAACAAATACATTCTGTGAGGAGCATTTTGATTAATTATAGAAAAAAAAACTACTTGTCTAAAGCTTATAATTTTTTTACCTTACATCATCAGTGGCGTTATCGAAGAGTCAATTCGCGCCAATGCCAACCAGACTGGTCGGAGCTGCCACATTCCCGTTATGGAGGTACATTCCGCCGAGATGATGAAGTTCATGAAGGACGAGCCTCCGATTGACTGCGGCTCAGAGGAGGATTGGGTGGAATGCAGTGTAAGCCATATATGTAATAACTTGTTACTTTAATTCAGCGGAGTTTCTAGATTTAGTTTTAATAATTAAATAGGCTTATGTCTGATAATTCCTAATATTTAAGAACCATTTCATCTGACCAATCGTGTGAATTCACAAAACAAAAAAAAAACTAAAACAAAAATAGAATTAGGACCAATTTAGAATTCCAGTGGCGAGACTTCCGTAAAACTGACTTTCAAAAACCAACTAATTTCATTTAATTTTAATAATTTATTTTATTTCCAAACTCATTTAAAAACAATGAAAAACTCCTAAACACTCCTCCAAACCAAAAAACCCTTTTCTTTAGAGTTTAACAATCTATCTCTATATATATATTTGTGGAATATTAAATAATATAAATTTATGAACTCTTTCTAGCAATCGAATTGCTTCATCAAGAACTCAGTGATTAAGAAGCACGGAATGGTCACCTGTGATTTTACAGACATCTTTCGAGACGATGACTTCTCAATACGATACGGCGATACGGAGCGTTCGACTAGCATGTACATCTTGCGGCTCTCGGATTTTGTGCGTGCCAAATGCTGGGCATCCAGCTACAAGGGGTATTTATTAGACAATTCTATATAATGACATTTGTATATATAAATATAATATATTTTCAGAACAGTACACTGGGACGGCACACTGATCGGCGTCCGCAAACTAGTCAAGCGCAATCATGTGTACGATGCCCAATCGGGGTCACTGAACGTACTTATGTACGGCTTTGATTCATTGAGCAGGAACGCCTTCATTCGACGCCTACCAAATACCTACGAATACCTGGTAAACAATCTCGGAGCAGATGTTCTGCAAGGCTACAATATTGTCGGGGATGGCACACCACAAGCACTCATTCCTATTCTGACCGGTTTCTCGGAACTAGAGTTACCAGAAACACGGAAGCGAAAGAAAGACTCGAAACGCGTGAACGTGTATCCGATGATCTGGAAAGATTACGAGGAGGCGGGCTACATAACGGCATTCAATGAGGACGTTCCAAACATCGGTACGTTTACGTACCGGCTGAACGGATTCGACGAGCAGCCCACCGACCACTATATGCGTACCTTCTATCTAGCCATACAGTCACAGTTGACCTACCAAAAGAGACTTTGCATTGGACAGAAGCAACGGCATCAAGTTATGCTGGACTACACGAAGCAGGTACATACTAGTTCGTTTAATTACTGGTTAAAAAGCTAATTAGTCATTTGACTTAAATATATAGTTTATGGCACAGTACACGAATCGACCACGGTTTGTGTTCAGTTTTCACGGAGAACTCTCGCATGACTCAATCAACCTGGTTGGTGTGGCAGACAATAATATTACCACTTGGCTGGCCGATCTCAAGAAGAGCGGTATTTTGAATAATACCGTATTGATAATGATGTCCGATCATGGAAATAGGTAAATACAAAACAATATTATACGATTCAAATATAATAATATTTTAAATCTTTAGATTTGCCGCTGTCCGAGACACACTGCAGGGAAAAATAGAGGAACGTCTGCCCTTTTTCTCGTTTGTATTTCCCGACTGGTTCAAGATCAAGCACAAGCAGCAGTACATGAACTTCCGTGAGAATGTGTACCGACTAACGACGCCCTTTGACATCCATGCTACGTTGCAGGATTTGATAAGTATGTAGACCGCACGAACTTTCAATCAAACATGTATTATACAAACTTTTAATCTCTTTAAAGCTATTCAAGCCGGTGATCAGCGCCAGAAGCGACGCAAAACACAGGAGCCACCCAGAGCCATTTCACTATTCGATCGAATGCCGGCCAATCGATCGTGCGCCGATGCTTACATTGAACCACATTGGTGTGTTTGCATGAACTGGCATCATATCAAAAACTTACAAAGTTCATTTGTTGTGAGGGCAGCCCAGGCGGTGGTTACCAAGATCAACGAGTTTACCGAAGTCATGCGAAGCTTCTGCTTACCACTGAAGTTGATGGAGATCAAGTGGGCCGCAAAGCTTGCACCGCACGATAATCTTTTGCGCTTCAAGCAAAACAAAGATCCGGACGGTTTTCTGGCGGATCTTACGTCGACCAGCATTAAAGTGTCATCGGAAATGTATCAGGTTAAGCTAACGGTTCGGCCCGGCGATTCAGTGTTCGAGGCTAGCGTTACGCACGATCTTAATACAGATACGTTTGCCGTTAAAGCAACAGACATATCAAGAGTGAATCAGTATGGTGAACAGGCAGCCTGTATTATGGAGCGAGACCCAGAGCTTCGTAAGTACTGTTACTGCAAAGAGACGTAGCCAAGGCAACAAGACTTCTAGAGATATATACTTAAAACACGCAGAACGGGTACAGATCTTACAAATGTTCAAAATCAATCAAACCAAAGAGAGAGAGAGAGATGAAAATCAATATTATATTATCAAATTTTAGAACTTAAGATTTTTTTAATGTATTCACGATTTATTGATTTAATTATTCAAATGATTGAATATACACCTTTTTTCCTTAATAAACCGTAATTGTAATTTTATTAGATTTGTTATATGTACTACACGTTTTTTATATATAATGTTTCAATAAAACTCGAAAGGAATAGATCATTTGGCTGCTTGTTTCATATTACACTTAAACCATTTCTTTTGTTTTTTAAATAGAAGATAACAAATGTGGATCTCCTAAATGAACTGATTGTGATGCTATCACGATTTATTATTAATTGTAGCTTTTCGGCTATACATTGTTGTATGTGTGTGTGTGTGTATTTGTGTTCACAATATGTTAATAGATTGTTTACTAAGAAGACTGTATGTATTATTTATAAAAAAAGGATCGCCTTATAACATTATACACGTGTATTACACACGTTCTAAAACACCAATTAATCTCGTACATATTCGGTAATTAAATAATTGTCTCTTGACGTATGCGCAAAGTGTCCAGAATAGAAAGTGCGGGGACAACGTTTTGATTTATTGATTGCTTATCTCAACGACATCATCTATTGAAATAGGGAAACATTCGGGAAAATTAAAACTAAAGATTTATAAAATTATTTTTAGTTTACTTACCGTCATCTTCTTCATCTTGTTCTTCCTCGTTCTCATCGAACTCATCATCGCTGTAAATAAAAAATAATTTAATATTATTATTAATACCTTTCTATTGAAATTGATTGATTTATTGTTGGTGGTCAACCTGTTGACTGTGCCACACGAAAAATACTAAACAAAAATATATGAAAAAACTACTTGCCTATTTTCTTCATTGTCCTCTGGTTCCACTTCCAAATCGGGCACCAAATAGTACTGCAGCGGATTTGGCCACAGATCGTCTTTCAATAGCTAAACACACGAAAATAATATTATTATTACATAAATATACAGTTTCAAGGTTAACATACCTCGGCAATTTCATCGTTGACCGGATCACTGGTGTCGACGAACCAATCAAAGAATGTCTTGTACTCCAGGTGACGCTTTCGTTTGGACGAGTTCTGCTTGAAGCGCAGCAACTTCAACAAATCCTTGCCCTCTTTCCATTGGATCGGTGTACTGGTTGACTCTGGTCCAGCTGAAATTTCGTCACATTCACATTCAGACACAGTTGCTGATGTATATGTGCACTTACAAGCTGCTCCTAAACAGAATTCCTTGGTCAGCGTTTTGTTCTCGAAGAATGGATTCTCGTCAAAGTGGAACTGGATGCGATAGCCCGACTTGATGTCCTCGAATTCTTCGACCTCCAGCGTTGACATAAAATGAAGGCATTCCTCCTCTTCTTCCTCCAAGATTCCCGAGATTTGCGGGTGATTGATGAACTAACAATATCAAATTATATATGTGTGTTGTAATTATTTTCGGACAGATTTCGGTCTGGAAATACTTACCGCAGTCACCCAAAAGTTCGGGATGCGCTTGATGATTTCATTACGCTTCTCGAAGCACGGCTTGCGAAGTTTATTGTACTTTTGTTCAACCTTCAAAATTTCCTCGCTGGCCTTCTCGTTGAGGGCATCGATGTCATTCTGGCACGAATCGATTTGCTCCAGTGCCTCGGACTCTTCCTCGTTGAGGCTATCGTCGTTCTTAACTTTCTTAGCAACAGACGCCATTGTTTCGGTATAAAATAATGTTAGTACAGATTTAATGTAAACTCTGGATCTGCAGCACGCAGTAGATAATTTCGGACCGATGGGTTTGTTCGGTATGAGCTGATACTTTAAATGCTTATGATATTTTTTTGGAAATGAAAAATACTTTGCCGATATGCCGACAAACTCGGGATGTATGGAATACAGAACCGCGTTTGTACGTTTGACTTTTGACAGGTGCTTTTTTTATAAGCGGCACGGCCGGCCGGCGGTGCGCTCATAGTTTTCGCCGCAGTATTTGCAAGCCTAATTTTCGCGGCGAACGTGTGACAAATTGTGGATGAGTGCGTTTAATGCAATTGGGATCAGGATTTTTGGATGATGGTGATGGATGAGCGAAATGTAACTAAACCGATTAAACGTACCGAAAATTGCTCAAACTCGTAACGTTAAGCATTTATGTAATACATATTTTAAAAATATGTATTGTGTATTCTATTTAATTAACCTCACTCATTTTAAGCATGTCCGCATTTGCTGAATTATTGCTCTCAAAATAAACAGCTCAAGAAAACAAATACTAGTACAAATTTTAACCAAATAAAACTTGCATACAACAAAAATTGTTATTTGTATTTTTTAATATTAAAAAATAAAATTAGACGGTAAAAACGGTATTCACGAAAAATGTTTTCACCGAAAAATGGATTTGTAAAATGTACATGTATTTCTGTAAAAATCAAGGTAAAAACACAAAAATATATATATATATATATTATTTATTATTCATGCTCACTAGAAGGCGCTGTTTTCATGAAGGGGTTTGAGGTAATGTATACATAAAAGATGAGGTAAAATAATATTTTTGACAGTCTAGTGTTCAAATTTGTGGATTCCACAAATTGCCCCTGAGAGCGCATCATTCCTTGAAGGACGCTTATAAAAACCCAAAAAGGCAGTGGCCAGTGAGGAGATATTTCAATAATGGATGTTCCAGAAAATAATAATAAAATGAATCTCTTTTACAGAATGTATATAATTTATTTCAGATGGCAGCACTGCAACTAAAGATGCATTTTAATTGAAAACACGAATCAGGAAACGTCACTTACAAGGTCACCCGAAAGCCGAATAAAAACTCACACACATACCCATGCACATACTTCATACACATATACACTGAAACAGCATAAAATAATCATAAGTTCGTTTTCTGCCTTGCTTCCACACATTTGCCACCACTCGGCACTCAGTTATTTTTTATAAGCAAAGCAAGTTTATTTAAAAAAATACGCAATGCAATCATTCGTCGTTCGACTCTTCCGTAGAAGCGGTGTCAATCTTAAATCTGTGTCCAGTTCCCAACGTCGAGCTCTATCCACAACAGCAATGGTTCAAATTAAGGTACGATAAATCAATTTTATTTGCGTTCGAGTTATTGTTGCCGTTGCATAATGTGCACATGCTAGTTTATATAGTTTCTGTGTGTTCATTTAACTAAACACTTTTCGATTGCACGAACGGCGACATTTTGGTTTTCTTGTTTTTTTAATAGTTTTTAGATTTTATATACGTATATTTTTATGTTTAGGAAGGTGATAAAGTGCCCAGCGCTGACCTGTTTGAGGACTCGCCAGCCAATAAGGTTAACATCGCCGAACTGTGTGCCGGCAAAAAGATTGTTCTGTTTGCCGTTCCCGGTGCATTTACGCCAGGTTGCTCAAAGGTGTGTATACGAAAAAGAGAATTCCTGTTAATTCTAACAAACAATCGATATCACATCAGAATACGTAGTTTAAACAAGAAACTATGTCACAGAAAAATCTCTAGTTCTAGGTCAAATGTCATGTCAAGTGTGTAAGTTGAGTAAAGAAGAAAAGACGGAAGTTTTGTAGTTTGAGTGCAGTTATATTGTATTGCGTATGTAGGTAAAGGTACACGTAGGTACTTGATATTGCGCCGTGCTTTTGCATATACAAACAGATAATCAATTATTAATGCTCAAATGTACACATTGTTGGAATGAATTGACCTCGGACGCAAGAGTAATCAATTTAAATGTTATTTAATGTTTGCACATATTAGTTTAGTTAATAATCATTTTAAAATATGTTTATAGACACATTTGCCCGGTTACGTTGAGAAGGCAGATTCGTTGAAATCCAGTGGAGTATCCGAAATTGTGTGCGTATCTGTGAACGATCCATTCGTCATGTCTGCCTGGGGCAAACAATTGGAGGCCGCCGGTAAGGTACGCATGTTGGCCGATCCCTCTGCTACATTCACCAAGTTGGTCGAGCTTGGCGTCGACTTGCCACCACTTGGTGGAGTTCGATCGAAGCGTTACTCTATGGTCATTGATAACGGTGTTGTGACCCAATTGAACATTGAGCCCGATGGCACAGGCTTGTCATGCTCTCTGGCCGATAAATTGAAGGTTTAAGAAACTAATTGGGTTATCGATTTCATATCGTATAGTGTTTATGTACAATGGTGTGTACACTCCTCGTACCCGCATTATATAATAATATTGCATAGCTATTTTAAACATTATAAAATCAATTAAATTCTGTATTTTCATTTAAAAAAAACATTGAAAAACACGCGGCCTTTCAAAAATGCAATTGAATTCCATTTAATGGAACCTACCCTATTACTTTGTAGATGTAGAGGTAGGCTTTAAACATAATATTATAAATGTGCTGTGTATATTTTCTCATTCAATAAACCATTTTTCAAATCCCCAATTAATTTATTTTTATTTTGGATTTGGATAAAGTTTCTGCTGGATCGGATAAGTGGAAGTAGGTTAAAAAGATGTCCATTAAGAAAGAAAACGTTTCAATTTTTACAATTGGTCAGATAATGGGTAATTAAGCCGCACTTTGATGAACTAATCGAGCTTATATGTTCGATCCCTCGCAACTCATCCTCGATTATTTGTGAGTACTAATTTGCCCTTATTTTACTAGATAATATACCTACGAACATGGCCCATAATTGTATAATGAATTATGATAATGCACTAGGACATTATAAAACAATTAAATATTTGCGAATATGATTACAAAATATATTATTTTTTTATTGAGAATATAATATAAAAATGGACCCTCATTTGAAACTATAATCTTTTTTGTATTGTATAGTTGACTAATCATCTAAAATTGTCTGCCGGCGATAGTGCTGCTTACTAATTGTGTACATTATGAACATTAATACAATGATCCTTCAGAGCGCCTTTCTTAGAAAAGCTTTCATTGCACAACGGACACACGAACGCAGTTCCTCGTGAGTGCATGTTCAAATGCGTAACCATGTTGTAGCGTTGAGCGAATCTTCGATTGCATTGCGGGCAAGCGTAAGGCTTTGCTCCACTGTGTATCCGCATGTGGCGATTTAGATGCGAGCTGGAACGAAACGTAAGTGAGCACATGCTACATGCCTTCTCGCGTATATCATCGTGTGCCATAGTGTGCATGCGAAAGGAAGAGTTATGCGTAAACTCTTTGCCGCATTTTTCACACTGGTAAAACTTTTCTTTAGTGTGTATAGGCATATGTCGAACCAGAGCCGCACGTTTTGAGAATACTTTATTGCATTTAACACATTGCAATGGATCTTTATTTTCGTGGAGCACGTGGTGTTCCGTCAAAAGTTCCTGTGTGCAAACTGCATAATTACAGATAGCACATCGAATTTTACCGTGTGTTTTTTGGTGTTCTTTCAGTGTTTGCTTGGTCACAAAGGCCATTTTACAAATAATACACATAAATGTTGCTAATTTTGGTCCTTTTGGTCTTTTGGCAATCATGGATCCGGACACATTTAAAACGTAGTTTCCATCATCGGAACAGCGCACTAAGCCGTCGATCGGAATGCAGGTGGGTGATATGGCTAAGACTGGTGACGGCGGTGAGTGTTGGTGAGAACTCATCTCTGAAAGACTTTATTGAATTGTTTAAAATAAAATATAATGTAAATGAGTATATTTAAAAATCTTAGAACCTTTTGAATTGTAAATTGCACACATTGCATTTAAGCGATACACCAGCCAGGCAATTGTCAGCAGTTGGTTTCTCAAAATCCAAAAACTCCTCGTCCATATCAAGGAACTCCGGATCCAAATATTCAACAGCAGCATTTGTTTCTTGGTCGTTTGTAACGTTGTTCAGTCGCATTAGCTTGTTGATTTCATTTTTCAAACGATCCGCTGTGGCATTTGCTAGATCGAACTCGTCAATTCGAATGCAGCACTCCTGGCAGATAACATGCTTTGCAGAAATGTCTTCCCGATTAAGAACACGTCCAGCACACAGCTCAATCAGGTCGATTATTGGTGATTCGGTGTGCTGAGATGTCAATACATATATGTTCTTGCAGTAGAACGTGGTCTTAGTGCCGCACACAAAACAATTTTCCGGATGCATACTTTATATAAATAACGATTTAATGAAATAAGTTTCGAATGTTTAAACTACGGTTGAAAGTAGGGCTGCGCGTCTACATCTACAACAAAAATGATTCTCGTAAACCCGAGAGGTGAGGTGTAAATAAATGTAAATAAATAAATATATTTGAATTTTATCAAAATATTGACGTTTCAATATGACAAGCAATGGCTACGTACTGTGTGTAAGTACTAAGTACGGTACAATTTATGACAGTATTTGCATTAGTAGCAATACTTTAAATTTGTTTCTTACGCCAAGTACTAGTATGTTCTCATAAAACAATAGGATGGCGTACAAAAACCCTCAATTCGATTCGGTAGTCTAAGTAGTCAAAGTAAACAAAACAAACAAAACGTCTGGGTTTTGAGGTTAAGATAACTTGTTTTAAGTATAACACTCGATTCCATTATCATCATAAACAATAATTGTTGTTAACCGAAAATATAATACAAACCATCAGAGAGCTAAACAACATTTATATGTCCTTGATACCCAAACTAATCAGACAAGTGTTTGAGCGGCTGGAAGAGCAGAGTAAAACGCAAAACATTCCCGATCGTAAGTATATACATAAACAAAGTTTACAACCAATTTCATAAACCAAAATTCCCGCAATCGCCGCTGTATAGTTTCCGACAAGGATCTGCTGGAATTGCGAACCGTGTTCGGCATCAATACGTTAGAGCGTGCCCTGGAGGTACTCGACAACGCCACCATAACCATATACCAGCCGGCGCCGTCCAAGTGTCGTTCCATTGTGACCGTCGTCTATCCGCGTACCGGTCGACAATACAAATTCTTTCCGCACATCAATTGGTGTCCGTGTCCGGCGTACGCATTCCAGGTAGTACAGCGTCGATCACATTACACCTGCAAACACGTGCTTGCCGTGCGTATTGCGCAAATCCTGCGACGCAGTCTCGTCGTTCTGTTAACCGACGAACAATTCACATACATAATTGGCGAAATGAGCTCCAGAACGGCGGACTCATAATAAATGCATCACTCAAAGTATTTATTCCTAAAAGGTGTCATTAAAAACAAGAAAATGATCACACAATCCCAGTTCTCGCAAATACAGTTCGTCGGGAGGCTGCAAAACATTAAACTGTTCTACAATGCACTGAAAGCTATTCACTTTCACGATGATATTAATATCATTCTATCCGAAGATGGCTTTAAGGCAATCGTAGAGGATGCAAAGTACGTGCAGGCTTCGGTGTACGTGACCAAAGAATGTTTTACCGAGTTTCACTTGTTGAACGGTGAAGAGGTGTCAATTATGGTGGATCTGAGTGTACTGTGCGAGTGTCTTGGCATATTCGCCGGTGTGGACTGTAGCATGAAAATGATTTACAAGGGTAACGGTGCACCGTTAGTGTTGGTGCTCGAACAGCATGGAGAAGATGATCTGCTGACCGAGTGTTCGATAAAAACCAAGAACGGCGTTGAACACATTGAGTTCTCCATTGACGAAGACTCGCCCAGCTACAATTCAATGATCGTACGTGGTCCAGATCTGGCAGAACTCCTGACAGAGGCCAACACAGCCGAGGAACTGGAAATACTGCTGTCCCCTGAGCAACCTCACTTTCAGATAACCGTTCTCGGTGTTATGCAGTCCGAGTCTGTGCTGAAGGTAGCCTCAAGCAGTGATATGCTGTTGCTGTACCAGTGTCGTCAGGTGACGCGGGCAAAATACAAAATGTCCCATGTTCGTATTCTGACACGAGCCTTGGCCATGGCCATTAAAGTAGCGGTGCGCACAAACGACACGGGATTGCTGGCTATGCAAATTATGGCCGTGGCCGAAGACTCGGCTCAGGTTTACATTGAGTTCTTCGTGACGCCGCTGGTAGACGATTAAATAAAACACATTCGTCTTTACATATAAGCTCAACAAAAAACATTTATTTTTTTGTAAGCAGGTGATTAAAAAAATAAATGAATAATGAATTTAAAAATAAATAAATTTTAAGCTTTTTTGTTTGTAATTATATTATATATATATAATGTACTAGTAGTATTGTTGTTGTTGTTTTTATTTTATGTTTTCATAAGCAATATATAGTATATATAGTTATTATAATAATGTTGATGTAAGTTTTACAGGGTTTGTTGGTGCATAAAAGCGTCAGATTGCATTTTTAGGATTTTCCTTTTTCTCTGTTATTCAAATAAACACACACACACACACACGCGAGCTGCACGCCCGCATACAAACATAAATATTTTGCTATAACTGACATGACAAAAAACGAACAATTAAAAATAAAAAAATAAAGAAACAGGATGGTCGTGGCGCGGTGGTAGTGTTAAAATAAAAACAAAACAAAATAAATCTTAAATTTAGTGCTGATAAAAAGATCACCCCCATTCACCGATAATTCTGTACTGGTGGACACGTGTTTGGGTGGTGTATTGCTGTGTTTGTGTTTGTTTTCTCTAAGGAAAATAAAAATATATGTGTGTGTGCGAACTTCGGATTACTTCTTAAATATTGCAGATTGTAATTTCTCGCTTAGGGATGCGATGAATGTCGGCTTTGCTGAAACACACAAGACATGAAAATTATGGTTAAAATGAGAGTAATTTAATTTGAATTGTGTGTCTGCCTGCTTACCTCATCGGACACGTCCATTTGACTGTCACCGGATGGTCCTCGCATGTGTCGCGAACGACGTTTGTCTGAGTCACTCGTTGTGCTTCCAGCTGCACCACTGCCAATTAGCTTGGTCACCTTCGACTGTTTCACCAGATCGAGAGCCTCCTTTTTGCTGCGCAGAGCACAGTCTTCCAGTGTTTCGGCTGCTTCGTACATTCCTTGTCGTCGGTACAGGGCACCCAGATTCTTAAGGGTTGTGGTGACTGTTGGCGAATCCACTTTGGCCGCTTTATGCCATCCGCCGTATTCACCGTACGGTGCAGACTCCTTGTTCTTGTCTTTGTTCTCCTCGCGTTCCTCGGCCACTTGCCAGATCGGCTTGTTGTCACCGTCAACGGTTCCGAATTCCCGTTCGTGCGCACGCGTCAGAACTTGCTTGTACAGCACCTCGGCCTCCTTGTACTTGCCCTGTTTCAGGTAGCAACTGGCCAGATTGTTCTTGGTCTTGGCAACATTCGGATCGTCTAATCCCAGTTTCAGCTCGTAGATCTCAAGGGCACGCTGATAGTACAACTCCACTTCATCGTATTTACTTTGATTCTGGCAAAGCAATGCGAGATTGTTTAGTTGTTTTGCCACGTCCGGATGATCACGGCCTAGGACCTGTTCGCGAATTTCAAGGGCACGCTTGCACAGTGGCTCAGCGTCTCGGTACTTGCCACGCTTGCCGTACAGCACCGCTAAATTGTTGAGCGTTGCAGCAACGGCCGGATGATTTTCGCCCAGAGTTTTCTCACGAATGGCCAGAGCGTCGTTCAGTAGATTTGCGGCTTCCTTGTATTTGTTCTGGTCACGATATACAAGTGCTAGAATGTTGAGCATGGTTGCGACGTCCGGATGATCGTGGCCGCTGGTCTTCTCGAGGTCCTCCAGAGCTTGTTTGCACAAGGGCACGGCGACCTCGTATCTGAAAACAGAAAAAGCATATGAAAATTTGTTTTTGTTTTTTCTCGATTTATTGAGCAAATTATTTACCTTCCCTGCGAAGCATACTGAATGACAAGATTGTGAAGAGTTCGCAGGCGAGCCGGAATCTCGTAGCCCGCACTGGCACTGTACGCAATCTGGCTGGGCGGTGTCGGTGACAAGTGATTGCGTTCCTCGTGCTCTTCGTCGGGGAACAACTCGACGACCGGATCCGATCGTGACTTTTCGTTTGCCTCGTCCTGTTCCTGGTTATCGTCGTACTTTCGCACCGATGCCATAAACTCCAAATGCTTCTTTTCCTCTTCCAGCTGAGCGACATTCTGCTCGGACGACTGCAGTTTCTGCTGTGTACTGGCCAGCTCGTCACGCAGCCAGGCATTCTCTTGGCACAGGCGTCGCACTTGCGTACGCAGTTTCTGTTTTTCAGCCTCGACGTTTTGCAGGTGCGAAGCGAGAGCCATCATCACCTGGGCCTCACCGAGTCCCAGCTCAATGCTCTCAATGTTCTTGGTGACAATGTCCGATTTCTCGTTTTTGATCAGACCGAGGCCGCCGATCAGCGAAACGTGCTCGACCCGCAGTGCCTCAAGGCCTTGCAGCACCGTTTTCGTGTTGCTCACGATTTCATCCTGAGTCATTTGCGTCATTTTGCCGATGTTTTCTATCTTCCGGCTGCAAAGGAGAACAAACAAACAAAAAAATGAGAAACGGGTAAATAATTTTGCTATACACAAAAGATAATGGTCAAGGTTACGACGATTCGATTTGGCCAGCGTCCAGGAGAATGAGATTATACAGATGTCATGGCCACCTTCTACAACCCCCTCGCGATACTAAATTATCCAAAGTTTATATAGGTCAAATTCAACAATATGCTATCGCATTATGTAACCGCAAGCAAATAAATCAAGGAATCTGATGGAAAATCTTTAAAAAATCTGCAAATCTGTAATTAGCATAATATCCCATTTCTCATCCAAGCTACTATAGACAGAGTATGACTCATTTGAACGACGGCTGCTGTGCACACTTCGTCACTTCTTTGTATACGCTCTGTGTGTGTATGTGCATGTTTGGTGGTGGTGGAACTTTGACGCGCCAATGTGCCGAGTTGCGATTATTGATTTTGGTAAATAATAGTGGTGTAGGTACTTGTACAACATGCCTCATATGCAGTACAATGGCTCGGCGCTCGTTGTTGAGGGGCAACCGAGCGTGCTCGTTGCGGCGTTCATTGCATTTAATTATTCAATGTTTTGTATGGGTTTGGTGATTTTATTAAATACACACACCTAAATTAACTGTAAACGTTTCGATCTAATAGTCAATTTAATTACAATACTCACATTCGGTAATCGTTAATTGCCTTCGACATTATTGCTATATGTGTGTGTGTGTTAGTATGCACTAAGCAGCCAGAGCAGGGTGCTTAAATAGTTCTAAATCACAGTTTCAGAACGCATTCCTACAAAACACACGCGCTAACAAACACTGAAAACTATATAGCGAAAATAAGTATATACACTTCGCACAGGACGTCCGGATTTCCAAGAAATACGATAGTTTATGCAAAGATTACATTATCACAATTCGAATTACTAAAAATAATTTTCAATTTGTTATGTGGTATGTCACGAGAAGCGCGCGTCTGTGCTCAGGACGATAAATGCGCACTGATTCGAAGGACCTTTAATTGGGAAATGTGAAAAGGAAATTCGTGGTTTTGTGTTGTAGCAACAAACTTTAGAAGGCAGAGAATGCTCACGAAACACGAATGAAAATCGATTTTTCCGATTTCCGAGCAGCGACGAGCCCAGACGATATAAAATATCTGACAGTTGGGAACAGTGGCGAGTGAGAGTTTGTTTACGCAATATGTATTAGTTATTTTTAGTTTTTATATGTGAACAATGAATTTGTTTTAGTTTTTATTTTATTTTGTAAAACAAACAGTCATTAGGGATCCGTTTATGAGGCTAATTGTTATATGTACTCGATAAGTTTATTTGTAAATATTAAAATGAATTAATTAATTAAGCAAACTCGTTCTAGAGATCTAAATCTTAGCTTGTTTGCCTTTTTTTGCTATGAATTTAGTGATAGTTTGCAAAAACATATTGTCTCTCCCTTTATTCCAATAACCCTATATACAATTTAATTTTATAGTTATCAATATTTTTGTTTTTGCCATTCTCTTCTGGACAATATTCTCTTCTTAAAGTTTTTAATTAAAAACAAAACATCCTTATCAAATAATTTGGCTTGGAGTACCTTTTAATCACTATATGTACAAGCGATATAAAATATAATATTTAACATTTTTTTAATTAACATTAATGTTTTAATATTGAATAGTTTTTAAGCCCGTATAATGGTTTTTCTAAACCACAAAACCGATAAAAAATAACCCTTTACACGGTACCTTAACATAACTAATATTACTAGATAAATGGTCAAGTTGTAGATTTTATCAACAGTTTTCTTTCTTTTGAAATTTCACTTCCACTTTATACACATACCCTCAAAAAAATTTAAAAAAGTATTATGTTTAACTTTATCCTTTATCCTTTATAAAGAAGAAAATTGACGGAAAACTTTTTTACGGTATTTTGATATGGGAGGACCTTCTTTCAGACTAGTAGAATTAGGAAGATTCAAAAGCTCTACAATACTTCATCAGCCATAATTTAAATTTTAATATCACAGACTTTCTTCCATAACCTCAATCCTCTATTTAATATCTCACAAATGCAACTCAACAAGCTATCGCGACTGTAAAAAGATGACTCAGTGCGATTGCGCAAACCATATAGCCCATATAAATATTTAAAAAATACATAAAATATTAAAGTATACCTCACAGAAAATATCAGAACAATAATTAAGATATACAGCAGACGTGGTGCGACATATCAATCAATCCTGTCCGCCACTGCTCATTTCTGAGCACTGTAAAGGTGTAAATTATACTCTGATGTCACGTCACGACACAAACAAGCTAGAGCTACAGTCTAAAGTCTATACAAAATAGTACACTGTGTACTGCAGACATTGAAGAAATAACAAAAAAAATGATCCAAAAAAAGGTCTGAAAATTAGAAAGGTACATACACTACTCTACCTTCAAAATTCAAGAATCAAGACTGCTTAACTCACCACTACTTAAACAGTGTATTGTTGTCGGCTTCGCAGCCAATATATGCAAGGAACAGGACTCGTTCAGTTTTCAAGAAAAAAAATAAACACTTTTCTACAACAAACATGTACACAACACAGACAAGACACTTTTACCAGAGAGATTTCGTGCGGATTGCCTGACAGCACACATGCACGCACACACACACACAACACAATGTAATTCACTAAACTGTGACATAAATATGGTGGTCAGCGAAACATAACATCGAACTCGCAACTCGCGTTTCGAACGGTATACAGGCGCCGCTTTTGTGGGTTTTCAGTACACGTAATTTGTGTGCAGGTGTTCGCAAAGTTTCGAATTATGGTTTGGTTGTCGCGGTCGCGCTGGGAGCGGCTATGTAGTATGTAATGTTTTTATAGTTTATGATATAATACGCAATACACGATTGGCGATTGCGTCTTGCCGAAGAGCGTAGAATAAACTGCGTGATGCGCGTGTAAAAATCGCTGGTGACAGGTGACTAAAGATGACATACGCGATTTACAAAATATATCGTAAAAAAAGAAACAATGAAAAATTGACACATTGATCAGTTTACAGTGCCGAGATTTTTTGTGGTTACCAAAATCTATTCACTGAGTAAACTTTGTTTAGTGGATTGAGCAAATTAGTTAGGTTTTTATTTTTTATCCTACTTTTATTTAATATTTAAATATAATAATACAACTACTAGTCAACACTTTTCAAACACTTCTCAGCGTGTATTTTCGAGTGTCGCTTCAGACCGCTGCTGTCGACAAACGCAGACGGGCACACCGCACACTTGTAAGGTTTCAGGCCAGAGTGTGTGCGTCGGTGCACGAGTAGCTTGCCGGATGACTTGAAACTCTTGCCACAATCACTGCATAGGTATGGCCGTTCCTGGGTGTGCGTTCGAATGTGTATCTTGTGCGAGTAGTGCGTTGAGAAGCGTTTCGGACACTGTGGGCACGCGTACGGCCTTTCGCCGGTGTGAAAACGAACGTGTGCCTTTAAATTACCGCTTTCCGCAAAACTTTTGCCACAGTGCGAGCAAAGAAATGGTTTTTCACCTGCAAATCAAGTGTGCGTGTATGTGTTTAAAAGATATTAATGCTTACAGTATATTATCATCCTACCCGTGTGATACCGTTCGTGAGAGCGTGCATTTCCAATCTGATGAAAACGCTGATCGCAGTACTTGCACTTGAAGCGCTTCACGTCCGAGTGAGTTTCGACGTGTTTACGCAGACCGAATCGCTCTTTGAATGCAGCCGTACACAATTGCACAAAACACTTGTACGGTTTCTCTTCAGTCTTGTGCTGAGTCTCGTGCTGTTTCATAATCGGCTCGGACTCGAAGTCTTTGAAACAATACTCGCACTGGGTGTCCTTAACTGTTGCAAAAATATCTGGAATATTTTTGAATACAAGGTATTTATATTTATTTAAATTATATTCATATAAATACAAACCGTTATCAGACATTTTCGGACTAGGACCACGTCTGAATTTATTTCGACCAGCTTTTGTGCTTAGGCGCGCCACAGACTTGTGAACATTGACCTGATGCGTCCGATAGCTGCCTGCACACTGAAATGATTTGCCACACGGAACACACTCGAAAACTAATTCTTTTGAAACCGATTCGTTTGATACCACCATCGCAACATCATCTGGATCTTTCTCTATAATTACGTGTTTTTCTTCATCTGAGGCTACCGTTATGTCATAATCATCCTCGTTGGATACGAACGATGAATTGCATTCCTGCAGTTCGATGTTATAGGTGGTCGGTTCCGGTGAGTTTGAGTTAGAGAAACAGTGCTCATCATTCTCAAAATAATCATCGATCACGATAGCCGTAGTCTGTATTGTGTTTGTAGACGTAAAGCTGCTCTCAACGCAGTCTTGTAGCGTATAGATAGAGGAGACCGTCGTAGACGTGGTCACTTCGTCGCTTGGAGCATCCGGCTCAACGCATTGGACTGCGTAAGGAGATAGAAAGCATACAAAATAAGCTAATATTCAAATGCCCTAATTATATTTCTAACCTTTACAATTAGCCTCCACCAACAGTAACTTGGCTGCATTCTCACGCAGTAAAGCTGATTGAATGCATTTCTGTTTGAAGTTGTACGCAATCTTGAGATCATCATAGCATGTTATGCAGAGGTACTCTTCCCTCTTCACCTGGCGAAATACAAAAAGAAATTTTGAATTAATATTGTCTGTCTTATAACAGTTGATAATGCAAGCAAACCTCTGTTAAACCAGACACGAACAGCAGCATTGCGTCCAGGTTGTTCGGATGCTCGTAAATGTGGATCATTCCGTTGCTGGACGCATTGCATGCAGTGCAAACGGTGCTGGTCGATGGATCGATGCCATTGCCACTGTATTTCCGCATTGAGGAACTCTGAAATACTGAACGGATTGAATATACACTTTGATTTTTGTTTAAAGGTAAATATAAATAATAAATAAAGTATATAAATAGATATTTGAACTTGAGTAAATGCGTACGAGCTGAAACCAGACAGCTGTCACATCAGATATGTTATGAGTATGAGAAAGCTAGTGGCAACATTTTGTTTGTTAAATTCGAAACTAGATGGAGACACATGTTTTTAATTATGTTTCACTATAAAAATGGCTAACAATAAAATGTGACCAAAAATAATTCAAAACTGTACCAAAAAAAATCAATATTATCTGTCACACAACGTATTCGGCTACACAATTTAGTATATAGAGTATTTTTAATTAAATCGGTTTTTTACTGGCCTTACTTTACAAATACTAGCGTTCTTTTTCGTCCTTGTTTTTAGATAAAATATATCTTAATATTGGCGTATTTTATCCTCGTTTTTCTTACTAAAAAGCACATACGGTTTTTCCCGGTTTTTAAAAGTCAAATCAATCCTAAAAAATGACTTCATATATGTCTTTAAAATCCTTCCTAAAAGTACGACCAATTTTGCATGTTAGAAAAATGGGATGCAGAGGATACCCCAAACATAAACATCAAAAATTAATTTCATAGAATCACCTCCTTAGCGGGGAACGGGGAGAGAAGATCTTTATGGAATTAGGAAGTCCATTTTGACGTGAGTTTTTAGACCATAAGTTTTGAGATATTGTAATAAAACGTATACAGCCGATATAAAAAGGCGGATATTTGTTGAAATTGATTAAGTAGAAACTATTTTTAAGTTTTTATTATATTCTTTACTATTTGAAAAGCTGTTTTATGATAAAATTATTATAATATTATTTTTTTTAATATGCGCGTAAATAATAAGCCATCTGTTGAGCATGAAATTAACTGAAATACTGCCTCGGATGTTCATCATTACAAAGTTCGTGCGTACATCATAGGAAAAATGGTCCATTTCATGTCTATATAAAAGTCTATAATGTTAGTATCAAATTAAAGATATTTTTATTTTTATCTCTAAAAAAATCATTATTTATACCATTAAATATTATTGAAAAAGCCCGTTTTAAAAACGTTATTTTTATTGGGATATAATAATTTTTATGTTTTTAAAGTACACAACCTTTGAGTTTTTGGGTCGTGGAGGCTTCATTTTCATTTAGGGCAGGGTCGGATCCAGTTGAATGCTATATCCGATTCGACAATTTAAATAGTTCGTCGTCGGCTGACTCGAAATATTGAACAAAATCAATTAACTGTAAAGACTAGATTGCCATTTTTAAATTATAGATATTTTAAATACCTTAATTTACAGAACGCTCTGAAATAGTGTTTGTTTTTCATATTCTTTTCAAATCCTTTAAGGGACTGTTTTTTTTCTTTTATTTTATTATTTAGACTTGAGGAGTCTTCTTTTGTGAGTTGGGTGGATGGGGGTGGTAAATTATCAGATCCTAAAAATCGGTAATTCCACTTTCGCCACAATTTTGCCGGAAAACGGTTTAAAACTTAATCAGCAAATGCCGGATCGGCTGTATAGAACTGTTTAAGAACATTTCTAAAATGTTTCACGTGTTTCGTAATATTGAAATATTTATTGATTTTATCGTAAAATTTGAGGTTAAGATAATATTCAAAAAAATATTTTAAATGAAACCAGTTTTTATAAGATAAAATCATATTTAAAAATGTTTTAAAATGTCTAAAAAGTCTAAAACGTAAAGAATTTTAAGCCTAAATACGGCTGAATGGAAAGGACAGGTTTGTATAATAAGTTAGTTTTAATAATAAGTTTTAAGATGAGATAAATAACTTGAAACCATTGGAGAAGGAGTGCGTAAGCAAATCTTTTTCCTTTGCTGTACGTTTAATCGAAAAAGTGCTTCCAGCTTTAAGGTCCACAGAACCGTGAGTTTTTGGACATTTATTATTTAGTGTGTTGGGTATATCCAAGCTCCTAAAGAAAAACTTTGGCTCTTATATTCTCCTCATTCAAGTTTTTCAATTTATATATTTTTAATATTGTGTTATTATCTAGAATTGTTTTCTGATTTTGGAGCAGACATATAGGAAGACAGGAAAAACCCATAATAAAAACACTCCTTTTTAGTTTTTATATATTTTATATTTTTCTGTAATATATGCTCGGGGAATATATAGGTAATTTAAGGTTTGAACATTATGTTTAACTGGAGCGTCTGGGCTGCGACCGTTTGATCGTTTACTGACCATAATATACAAAAAATTGGTTATGTGTTTTTTTATCGGTTATTAATTCTGATTGACTTGGGTTTACATAAGAAACGTATATATATATATGCATTTTATTTTGACCATCTATTTAAATTTGTATATAAATATACTACGACATTTTTGTTTCTGTTTTTGTGTACAACTTACTATCTAAAACTTATTAAATTACTAAAGTTAATATCAAAGCTAATTAATGTAAACGCACGGAACGGCACACGATTGGTGCACGAGACTATACGCGAATATAAACCTAGAGCCTAGACGACAATAATATTATATTTATATAGTAATAATCGCGTTTGTGTTACATTTAAAAAAGTTATCACTATGTGAATGAAGATGTTAGAAGATTTTTTTTAACTTAATCCATTGGCGTTTTTTGTATTTTTCTTCCTTATTAAAATTATCTAATATTTAAAGAACGAAAAGGAAAATGAGTGTGACTCAGTTGACTTCACAATAGGACGTGATTTTGTTTCTCAGTTTAGACGGGCACTTTCTATGCGATGTTCCTTTTTTGTTTCTATAGGTTGTATTTCAATGACAATAGACATCCGTACACAGCCTTTTTTTGTGAAAAAAAATCACGTCCCATTTGTATGTGTTTCACGTCCCATTTGTATGTGTTTCACGTCCAAAAAAGGGGGCACGACAGTTCTTGCTGCCGCACTATAAAAATGTTTATTTGTATGAATTCTCGAAGCGGGACGGCCTGCCTACAAAATTATTCTATATTGCAAACTGTCCACTTGTCTTTAACGAAAATTATAAAAAAATCATTTCATTACGTCTGTTTTTTTATTAAATCGTTGAGAGCTCCGCCGGTGAGGCGGCGAGCTGCTGGCGCATTTAGCGACTGCTGACCGAGTCCTGATCGACATGTCATGAGCACGACGCCGTAAAAAAGTCCTGCAGCTGCTGCACGGTGTTTCGATCCAGTGCGCACAGATCGAAATCAAATGTTTTGCTGGTAATTTCATAACAACCGGTTTTTGCAATCAGCTCGACGACCTGTTGCAGCTCGTTGTTGTCTTGTATTGTCATGATTTTGTGTTGTAGATCTTTTAGCTCGGACATGTAGTCCGAATTATTGCGCTGTTGCGGTGACGACATTGACAGATTCATGGCTTCGTCTTCGGGTGATGATGAGTCCTTGCGGAACACACCACGTTCGTCCGATTCCATATCGATGCCCATTGCAACGGTTGACGTCGTCGACAGGGACAGATTATTTGTGACCGTTTCACACGGTACTTTGGCTATGTGATCATCTTTATCTTTTTTTGGTACCTTAGCATTGAACTCGTGTGCATTATTGTCCAAGTAACCTTTTGTCTTTCGCTTTCGTTTCTTGTCATCATCTTTACCGGCCTTACTGTCTTTGCGACTCTTGCGTGGTGCTTTCTCATCGGACACCTGCAGCAGTGCCATAGGAGAGTCTTCTGGTTCCGGTCTTATTAGCTCCGACATACTGTTCGAGTTTTCTGTGTTGGCTGTTGGTTGAATAGTATCTCGATTGACGGTGTGCTCGTTGTCTGAATCACTAGAATCATGATCCACAATCTCGTCGAGCAGAGTATTCAATGGATGTACCTTGGTGGTTGATGTTACAACTGTGACAGGTGTGATAGCGCGCATTGCAACTGGTGGTGGAGCTAATTCGATCGGTTTTTTTGCTGGTGATGTCTGGAGTACTATAAGCGGTGGGACAACTGTGTCATCTTTCACCTTTGCTGATTTATCACGCCGACGATCTTTGCTGCCGTGCTCCTTCTCTTTCTCCTTGTTCTTGTCCTTCTTTTTGTGCTTGTGCTTGCGGTCATGATCTTTTTCCGGTTTCTTTACAACAGGTGCCGGCACCTTTGCTGGATCAATGATCACTTCCGCGGGCACCGGCGGTGCAACGACTGCATTCGCAGGCGTTGGTTTAACCGGATCAATTGTCGCCGGTTGCTTACTAGTGGTTTGCTCTTTGGGAGTATTGCTTCCGTCTTTCTTTGTATCGATTTTGTCCAGCAGCTTACTGGAAGGCCTCTCTTCTTTTTGTTGTTTGTGCTCTTTGTCCTTGCGTGAACGCTCGCTGCGCTCCTTGTCGTGCGATCGATCCTTTTTGTCTTTCTTAGACTTTTTGGCACTGCTACTCGGTCGCTCGATTGAGGTCGCAGATGATTTTATGGCCGTACTGTCATCGCCTTTGCTCGTCACCGACGAACTTCGTGTTGGGCTCGTGCGCTTCGGACTGCGCGCTGCTCCGCCTGCTACTGCCTTCGGACTGGCCGGACGCTTTGCAGACTTATCTTTGCTACGTTCACGCTCTTTCGTGTGCGTCTTCTCGCGTTTCTTGTCATCGCGATGCTTTTCATCGGCTGCAGCTATTGCAGCCACAGCGGCTGCACTCTTTTTAGACTCAGCCTTCGATGGACTCGGTGTGTGTTTGTTCTTCTCTTTCTTTTCCTTGTCCGGTTTCTCTTTGGCCGGTTTTTCGGACTTTTGCTGTTTTGAACTGGTTTTCGGTGACGTTTTAGTCTTTGGATCCGGAGACTTTTTCGTGCTGCTGCCCGTTTTCGATGCGGGTGCTCCGAAGAGGTTCGCAAACGAGCTGGACACCTTTGCCGGCTCATCGTTGTTGCCCTTGGACTTGTACTTTTTGTCGCTTCCGCTGAACTTTGGCTTGCTGATCATCTGCGAACGGTCATCGGACATGTGCTCCTGGCTCTTGTCGTCCGCCGCACCGGCTGTCAACAGCTGTCCGCCACCTTTCATTAGTTTGCGCCGGAAGTCATCGGTAGGATTGTTAAATGTGTACGTTTTCTTTTCGGCAAAGTGCAACGATCCGTTGTGCTGGTGTGCCAGACTGAGATCATAGCTGTACGAGACTTTCTCGCGTGATCGAAAGTACACGTCGACGGGCAAATGGAATCCTGCGTATCCGGATTCTTTGACTGTATACGGGGGTTCTTTGATAGCTACAGAGGAGAGAAACAAACAAAATGAGATACTATGTAATACTATATATTATACGGTGATTGCGTAATTTGTACCTCTTTTTGGTTTCGGAAATGAGTCGTGCAGATTAAACACAATCTTCTCAATGTAATGATGGATGTCATTGGATCCATCGCATCCGCGCACAAATAGTTCCCAGTCATGTGTGTATCCTTCGACTGTTACCTTGTTTCGCAGCGTAGCCGTGTGCCCAATCTCAAAGGACACCTGGACAGACATATTGATTCTGTGTGTATTTATTACTTCAAATTGCTAGAAGCAAAACAAAATCTCAATCAATGATCGTTTTAAATCAAGTGTACAAACATTGTAAAAATTATGAAAACAATAATAAACAGATTCGGTTCTTCTAATACAAACCTTTTCTGTTCTCTATCTCTGTCACTCTATCCCCCTGGTGCGCCGACGAAGACTGTGCGCCGCTTAACAGCAGATGAACAAAAATCAAGCGTAGAAATGTTTATGGACTTTTCCGATGTGTTGCCATGCGTTCGATATCGATGAAAATCATAAGACATATGAGACTATCGTGTATTTATGTGTCTTGTGAGCACTCGGTGTCCTTTCTACAGGCTACATTATGTTTGAAGTCGCACAAATAACACGAGGCTTTCGAACCACTTTGCGAGACATAATGCATATACATAGACCGTTCTGCGTGAATGCGTTGCCACCAGCAAAAGAAGAATCAAACGCACGACACATATATACACTTCTTGTATTCAAAAAAACTGCGACGTGACGTATGGCGCGTCGTCGCAGGTCGCACCACACACACACATACACAATTATCGCGCGCGCGCCTTCGGAAATCTATTTTTCTTTTGCCTATAAATTTAAATAACAAAATAACTACGAAGCAGAAACGTCTTTACACAATATGCACGAATCAATCAGAAATCCACAGGCACTTGTGTATCTTTACCGCACACACGCACAGCGGATGCGTTCTTTAGTTTAGGCTATAATACTACTAGAGTCTAGAGAGAGATTATTTGCATATAATACACAATATGTATGAGCGCTCGGCGGCGGTAGAGTGCTCGAGACTCTGGACGGTACAAATATATGCGGATCCGGACTATAACACACTTAAGGTACTTGGGTTCCGCTTGTATTTTGTCTTTTGATTTAAGTGTTTGATCCTAATTACAGTCACGGTTTAGTAGATATATTTATTCACAATTGTGCACAAAACGGACTGCCGAAGCAGCTATTGCTATTATACATTAAATTCTGTCTATGCATATAGATTGTATATGTATATACATTTGAAACATTTTGACAAACTTGAGAACGTCAAATGTGTGCTGTAGTTCACGGTACGGCCGCATGGGTACATTTCAAATGTCATGTGCGCGAGTGCACAGAAGTGTATTCTCGTACTTATTTCTGTGAAATAAAATTGTAATTGTTTAAATGTTTCTGTATTGTGACCAAAGGGACATTTTTTGGTACATATAATTTAAAAGGGATCATAAAACAGTTAAAATATAGTTAATTTTATAGTTCCATGATATGAGAAAGACAAACAACTTAATATTGAATTTTGTTGTTTTTATTCTATATATATATAATACATATGGGGTGGGAGGGGTTCAAACATTTGATAATAAATTTGTTAAGAAAATATTTCGGAGCTTTCTGGGAAGTGTGGTAAGTGTGTTTGGTATCAAATTAAAGGTATATTAAATTTGTATAATTAAAAATTAAAAAAAGGAGAATCGGATTCTTCATTCAGGAGATATTATATATTATATATTATATATTTTGTACAATTTGTTATGTAGGGAGGAGAAGAGGGGGTTTGGAACGGATATAAACGAACGGATATGACATTATTTTGTAAAAGGTCAAACCTATACAGCCCTTCAGTTTTTAGGGCCGTGGACATCTTTTTAGGGCAGTGTAAGCTTAATATGGTTTTAGGCCATTCAAACTTTATTTCGTGGTCGGCTGACGCATACGAAATTTTTGGTAATGGGGTATACTGCCTCTAAAAAATTAAGGGCTGTATAGATTCGACATTTTGGAAAAAATGGCATTATTTTTTTCGTTTTCCCCTCCCTTTTTTCTCTCTATATCCAATTGTATGAAATATGATGTTTAATAAATATCTACTGGAAAGGGGGATTAGATCTCCTCTTCCTCTTTCTTTAATTATAGATATTTTAAAAACCTTTATTTAATACCAGACATACTTACCTTGAATCACCAAACGCTCTGAAATATTTGCCTCCTATTTTTTTAACAAATCTTTGAAACCCTCCTATCATTAAGGGGTTAATTTCCTAAAAAAATGTTGTTTTTTTAAGTTGGGGGTTCCTCTACGAAATCTCTTTGGGGCAGAAGTGCAGTTTAGGCCTTAGAATTCTATATTTAGACAATTAAAACGAAGAAGTCTTCAAAATAGTAAGGATTTTTTTCTATTCCTTCTTTGGAATTACGTACACTTAAGAAAGAGCGATTCCCAGACAGCATACAGCTCGACAATTCCGAGTTTTCAGGGCGGGCAGAATAGAAAAGGTAAATCATTTTCCGCTTACCAAATTTAGAACCATTATAGGTAGAAGTATGGCGTAAGAAATAAACTAAGTAACGCTAATTTTTAATTATTATTTCTTGCGCCAGTAAATAAAAAGCAATGGTGGTTGCTCTTACCAAATTTGACAATGGCGCTTACGGCCACATACCCTAATTTCCACTAGTGGGCACAAAAAAGCCGAGGGGCTGAAGAAGTTGTGATATATTTATACTCATCCTTGGATTTAGGATTTTTTATTCTTATTTGTGCATATTTTTGCAAAACAGCATCATTTATTTTTTTGTAACAATAATAAATTAGTATAACCTAATAATGTAATAAGTATTGCTACTATTTTAATTTTTTTTTCACAATATAAAATTCCTAATAATTGATAACCCAATTTTAGTAGGCAGATATTAATTTAAAAGTTTAGAAGTATCTAGATATAAGCAAAGCCCATGAGACTAAATATCTTATAAGACATTTAATTGACAGTCAATCAAAAATACGAGTATACAATAGCTATACAATTCTAGATTCTACCCAGTATTAAATCATTAGCTAAACTAGTGCACGGTATTCATGAAACACATGACAATTTAAATAGACGATCATTAATTATCAATACTATATAGTATAACAAAGTGCACGTTTTAGCAATCATAACCGCGGTTTGGTGTGGTCTATAGCCTATCTCTAGAAAGAGTCTAGACTTTATACACGCGCGGCATATCTCTTTCTTTAATTTGTGCTCTGCATTTCATTGATTTTACTTTATTGGTTTCTATTTGCTTAATAAACGATTGGCCGGAGAGAAATTCTATGCTTCAAGTCAATTGGCTTCTATCGCTGCGTCGGACGTTGGCAATTAATTATAGTATATATGTATATATTAACTGCAGTCCTTATATATAAAAATAAATTGCATTTTAAATATTTGCTTTTTGTACTATTTATGATAATGTACTTAGAAATATAAGAAGCCTGCATTAAAAGGCAAAGAGACAAATGAACTCGAAAATTTAATAAGAAATTTAAATTTTGAATATTATAAATTTTTATTAGTTATTAATTAGTTTTTTTTCAAATCTGTTTAATAATCTATAAAACCGTTAGGCCAGTTTTACACTAGTTGGACAATAATCCAACTTGGTTGGGTTCAATTGGCCAATCTTTGGTAAACTCGTTGCTTGAATCTAAAACATATAGATGAGCGAGTTGCTCAGCCCAAAGGTACCTACACTTAAAGATAGAAACAAATGAAATACAATTTATTATTTATTTATCTCTCTCTCTCTCTTCCTTCTCTTCGAAGGAGCTTCACTCTTATATTTTGTCTTTTAAAAGTTTTATTTATTATATAATCGCAACTTTTCAAATCTGGTTTCATAATCTATATAATTATGTTGATTTTGACTTTGTTTTTATTTCCCATTTCAAATCATACTTCATGGGTCATAGTTTATAGTGTTCTTCTTCTAGTAACTATAGTTTTATTAATATATAAATTTAAAATTTAAAACGGATGAGGAAACGATTATGATGAATTACACTCAAAGATATATTCTTTATTTTATTATATACATGATTTAATCGTATATATCATCTATGATGACAATAACTCGAAGAACTGATGTCATTAGTCACAATTTAGGCAATTTATCTCAAGTGTCGTTAGATTTTGTAAGAGAGCATTCGCGAAAATGGAATATCAAATCAAAACCGGTGAATATTTGAACGTTGCGTTGCCAATTGAAGGGCTCGAGGTACAAGAATATAAATATAAAATTTAATTAAATATTTATATACATATATAAATAAATTATTGTATATATATTTTAATTCGCTGGAATTGGTCTTGGTTCCTCTCGAAATCTGAAGCAAGAATCGGTCGTCTGAGAATTTAAAATTCTTAGGCTAAAAATGAGTCCTTCAATTTAATACTACTAGGTGGCGCAAAAGTAATCACACTATCGGAAGATGCTGTCATTTTTGCAAGTGACGTCTAATGTCATCCAAACTTCGACGTTTGTGAGTAAACATAATTAGAATTTGTCTGGACGTACAATGGCTATACTTCTCAAGAACGCGGAATAATTGTGTCGATTTATTTATCGAATAATCAGTCGGTGGTGTTGGCTCAACGTGAATTTCGTCGTCGATTCCGTGGTCGTTTGGCGCCAACTGCGCAAACACTTCGGCGTTTAGCCGATCGTCTCGAAGAGACTGGCTCAACACGAGACA
>JAAAKO020000008.1:0-61283 GCA_010015015.2 Bolitophila cinerea | reverse complement strand
AAATATAAATATATATATATATATATATATATATATATAAATATAGCAGCTCAAAAAACAAAATATATAGTCGACTGTTTTCATTTGTCTCATTTGAACCACAAACAAAAGACTTGAGCAGACGACGATCGTCTGTTATTACAAAAATATATGTAAACTTTTTTGAAAGTTTTCTATGCATATCATATTACACTACACCACCTAGACCCAAATAAACCGCTCATTTGCACTCGTGTAAATGGAGAAGCTACATCCATAAAACAATAACATTTATCATTTTCACATACAAAAAAACAAAACACACAAAGACGATGCGAGCAATGCGCGACGCTCTGTGATTCAATTCGCGCAGCACTTATAGGACCATGACACACATGCCCCGCCAGACGAGACTAACCTTTGGCGGAGGCACCAAGCGCCTGGTGCGAATCATTCAGGCAAATGTATAACTGCGCATTTACAATACTAAAACAACAACAACGATAAACGCATTCGCGCCGCCGGTTTTTATTCGCTGTTATGTAGCCATATATAAGTATAAATGTGTTTGTTTACCACTGCACTAAAATTTGTAAGCCATAACAATAAATCTCGTATTGTTTTGTGCGTTGTGCTGCTGAGTATGTGTGTGCACTATGTGCAATTTAACATTAACAGTAAGTACATGTATTTATCCCTGTACAGAATAAACAAGAATGTCCGTTTCCCCGTTCCATCGCACGAGCGTGCGCAGGCCTATTCAATTGCGATCGATATCTGATCAAGTATTGAATAAATTATTATTGTGTATGTAAACAATAAGCATTTTTGCGTTCCAAAGTACATTGAGGAATGCGTGATGCATACACCAGAATTCAATGGAACAACTTAAAGTGTATTACGTAAAAAATGATTTTCGGTAAGAAATATATTTCGTGCGAGAGACGTTGACTAACCTCCTGCTAGTGATCACTATGTCTAACTTAGTAATAAATTCAATGGAATTCAATTTGAAATGCAATCTCATTTCTACAAAATTTCTTTTGAAATTTTTGTGCAAAAATGAACGGCAAGTAAAAGTGATAATTTTCTTAAAATCCTCGCATATTATATTTTTTTCCTAAATCTCTTAATATTATGTAATAAAGCGCTATAAGAGATTGACCAAAAGCGCCAGAATGATTGATATTTCAAACTGGTATTCATATACAATATATTGATAGTTTAGCTGTTGTTATACATATATTACATTACAATAACATTGTAAAAGTACCCATTACACTCGAGCAGGTCGTGCTCTATGTGTTACATAAAACAACAGCGCGTATACGGCTGCCCGCACGCCGCTTAGCATGGGATCGTGAGCGGCAGCGAGGCTGGGTTGGCGGTGGCCTTTCTTATATTATATAGTCCACCGCAAACAAGAGATTACACTCTCTCGTACTAACGGTATCTAGAATAATACGCCCATCGTACATAAAAAAAGAATCAGTAAGATTAAACTGCGCGAATTTCTTTACAGCTACATTATAATGTGCGAGGGGCCTAAAACACACGGCACATTGATTGAAGCTGAAAATTGTATACATATATACAAAGAAAATTGATCGCTCACGATTACTGCGTTTGCTAGACCACCACCAAGTGCATACACACATGTCGTCTAAGAAATGCACATTCACATATTAAAAGAGAACATGTATAAACATTTGCATACGTGCGCAGCGATTTTGTTTAGATACAAGAATACCTTCAATGGCAAAATATATCTCGCGCACTTTTTAGGTGTATATGTAAATGTATATGTGTGTACATAATTTATAAAACGCTTTTTGTCCATTGTTGTTGCGAAATGCCGCACAGTCAGTTGCGCCGCGCGTATTTGTACGTTATGTCGATCAAAGGTAAACGAATTAATAATGTATATATGTGCAAGATACAGCCGCAGTAAAAACCGGATTTTTTCAGGGCATACATTTGTGTATATATATAAATATATGCATTAATTTAGGCACTTACACATACACATACAAATACACACACATAAACACACAATGATTTAATTTAAATTGAATAGACGCAGTTTTTTCTACGATTTCTGCCTTGTGTGCGCGGTGGTCAACCCGTTTTAATGTGCGCCTAGATAAATTGTTTGGATTTGGTTAATTGTTATATTCAGCATGTAAATGCATGGTTTAATAGGTAATTTTATGCAATTCGAGACGCTGTCAATGTATGCATATGTTTTTGTTTTTGATTGCAATTAAGCTAGCTAATATTTGGAGTTTGGACAAGTAAATACAAGGTTAACGAGGTGCTTGTTTTTACGAAGAAAACTATATACAGTAAGTCTGGTCTTGTCTTTGTCTGTTTGATGGAGTATTGTTTATAATTTTGAATATAACATTAAATATTATTATTTGCACAGAAATATTTTAGGAATTTGCACAATGCAAATGCATATGCATATTCTGCAAAAAAAAACTCGAATTTGAAATTATTATATCAGCAAATAAAATTGGTTCCAAGTTATCTCTCAAATTTTAATTTACTGAATTTTAATGATGATAAACAATACATTTAAAAAATGCTCAAACATCACAGAAAACCAAATTTTATCAATATTTTTATAGTTTAAAGAATTATATACATTAAAATTTAAAAAGATGGATATTTTATTTTATGTAAAATTTCAATTAAATTTTTAGTTTTATAAATTGAATCCTTTATTTTATTTATATTATTAGATAATTTATTTAAATTATTAATAAGACATTAATAATGTAATAAATCAAAACAAAAAAACTGTTAAATAGAACGAATTTGTTAAAATATAAAAGTACTACATATCACAACATATATTATATATGATATATCATATATTGCAGGATTAGTCAAACATATGCCCACTATAAACAATAGTCCTATAACTATTATAACTGAACCTACACATAGACCATAACAATAACGGTCAAACATCTATCAAAGCATACAAATCGCAAGTGCGCCTCCAAAGATCACTTAAGGTTAGACGCGTACACACGATTTCACGCCTAAGCAGACACATACCTCAGATAATATCTAAATCCGCCGTCATATAAATATGAATCATTTATAAAATAAACTATAATATTTACTCCTTTTCAAAACGGGAAATATCGTGTTTTGTCACCCACAACAATAAATGCAGCCGTATAAGTCCAACGCGCCCAAACCCGGTATACTTACACTTACAAAAATATACATAAATATAAATACAAATACTAATATATAGACAACAATGCATAACGGAAAAACTTAATGTTAAGTAACACCGCAATCTTGATAATGACCTTTCCTCTGTATATCTATATACAACATATTGCCGTGGGTGATCCGTTATATAATTTATATAATAATAACTCAATAATAATTGTACACCCATTTTAATCGGTTCATGCGCGACAATGGCAGAAATACAAATGCTCGCGGAAACTGCATCAAAGCCATAAATTGGACACGGATCTAGAATCTATATTACATAGTATTGGCGCCGCGCCACAGAGTTCTTGGCTCCACAATTCTTCGCGTCACGCCGCCTGCCGCCTCTTGCTCGAAGACTCGTACGACAAATTGTTTGATATAAATATTCTATCTATATCGCAACAAGAATATTCATATATTTATATTATTAATTCCGCGCCAGCGACACCCACGCTAGCAACACGATGAATATACGCTCGAGTCTGGTTTCAGGCAGACTAATGTAAATGCTTCTTTAGAAGGTTTTGTCGTATATTCGAGATCAAGCGCCACGCGCAATATTTACTGCGCAAATTGTTTTGCTCGCGCAGGGCACGAGAATATATAAATTGTACAACCGCGCATTGACACCACACGCAAAGTAATTTCTGTGTTTCTCTACGGCATACAGATAATACCTTCAATGGCAATTACTAACAAAAGATATAGTGGGCGACAGGAATGTGTCTTAGACTGTTCTCCTCCTTAAAGTACTTGTGCGATTATACAAATTTATATGTAGCACAGTCTTGCGAGTGTAATTCATAAACGTTTTTATAGTAATTGTGTTGGCGCAGTCTAAATCAATCTTACATCATGGTGTTTTATAAATTTTAGCTGGAAGTCAATGACCCGCCGAGATAGAATTTGCATAAAATGTTGGGTGCTTCCAACTTAATAGTTGAATCTCAAATCGAAAGCACAAATCGAGAAAAGCACTCTATACGAGACACTAATTAAGTCATAATATATTTAGATCGCAAGTTTTGTGGTTGTTCCTTATAAGTAAGAACAAGTAAATTTTTGAATAATTTCAATTAGTTGCTGAAATATCAAGAGAAATAAATTTGAAAACAGAAAAAAGAATCAATGAAAAATATTTATAAATAAAATTATATTTTTGTGTCTACGTAAATTGTTTATCAAACAAATAAAAATACACTGCGTATTATACACACATTTCATGATGAAAATAATCTTCCTTTTTTAAGTTATAATGTTACAAAATGCAGACAAAAAATGCAAACATTGATGAGTTCTTTGACTTTATGTGTATACGAGTATATAAAAATAGAGTAATTTGCATAATTCCGAATGACGTGCTCATCTTCTCTGCAACGACAGAAATGCGGTTGTTTTGCGATCAATATATCGCAAAAAAAGAAATGGTCTTATCGGTGTAGTTGAGACGATTTTATGAAATCTTTATAAAACATACACCTACTAAGTTTGTGGTCGCCTCTTCTGTATACATGTTTTATTTAAACAGTATATTATACATCATTATATATATTTCTCATTTGAAGTAAATTCTTATATACCTCGCGCATATCTGCACAATCTTGCGCGCATAAATTTTGGATTTAACACAATTTTGTATTTTTATGATTATTACATTTTAATTGTGTGCATGTGATGTGTTGTGCGAGCAACGCGGCGCGTTCATGACCTCAGCTTGCGACCACAGCTCCGCGTAGTATTTACTTATTTAATATCCGTTTAAGTGCTGCGACGCGATGCCACGCACGCGTGAATTTGCGGTCGTTGTGATTTATGCGTGAACGTGTGAAAAACATACTTTTAGTTCCCATGTGCATGTTATATAATTATTGTGTTTAATTATATTTTTCAGACTATGCCTCAGCACAGACACGAAGATCGTCAACGGCAGCACGATCGTTGGGTGCCAATCCGAAGAGTTCCTCGTCCGGTCATAGCTTCGACTGCCCCGAAGAGTTCGGCTACTATCCTCACCCGAATGACTGCACCCAATACTATGTGTGCGTCTTTGGTGGAGCACTTCTGGAAAGCTGCACCGGTGGACTGATGTACAGTCATGAATTGCAAACCTGTGATTGGCCACGAAACGTTGGCTGTGAAGTTACCGAGAATGTTGCGTCCGCAGCATCTAGTCGTGAAGTTACACCCCGAGTGCCACAGGTACAGCAAATTCAACCGCACAAGTTCCGATTCTCATCGGCACAGACGTCTGCTCCCTCGGGACCGGCCTCAATTCCTGCACGTGTGCACGCCATTCCACCACCACCAGAGCTGCGAGTTGCACCAAATCCAGTCGTAACTTCTCGTGGACAACCCAAATTTGTGCAACAACAGGATAACATTGCTCAGGTAAGATATTATTTATTTAATTATGTAATTTAAGCTAAATCCTTTGCCAAACAGCTTTACGCTGAAACCGACGACGCGTTGCCTCCTGTCGAAGAGGAAGAATCTGACCGACAACAAAGAGTGTACCGCGGACAGCCTAGCACTGTAGGCCAAGTACAACGGGATCGTGACGGTATCCTTCAACAGGCCAGCGTTAATGCAATCCCTAATCACGGTAAAATTGGATCGTTTGCATTTGGCTCACAGGTCAACCAACAGCACAGGTATGTTTTGGAATATTGAAGTTATCTGATATTTGTTGACAAATCTCATATTTAATCACCAACTTCACCAAATACTAGAAACGAAAATGACAAAAAAGACCAAAGAATCAGAAAAACGAAATCTAAATTTCTGGACAGAATCAAACGGGACCTAGACACCGAACCAAACCAAGACAACAATGCTGCTACAACTGCAAACGTTACCGATATAGACACATCTGAAGAATACAAACGATCACCACGTCAACTGAGACCTCCATTTCTTGAAGCGTCAGCTTGGTCACAGTTTGCTACGCCAGAGCATACAAACAATAAAATCAAGCCATTTAAACCTAGCATATCCTTGAATCCCAATTACAATCCTTTTTTGATTCCACCAAATGCTGGTAGCCCTATCCAGCAACACTTTAAAGGCGACACGCGTTTCAGTGCATCCGGTACATCTTCAAACAAACATGAATTTAATCCTTTCTTTAATAGTTATACGAGTGGTAACTCTGTATCGGATCAAGCCAATAAACCTTTTTCACTGCTCGGCAGTCACTATCGCTCTCACGAGGATACTCGAAGTGAATACGATTTCTTCCCAAGTGTACCTTATAATCCAACAACAACCAGTAAAACACCCTTTCCTCATCCAGCGCACCTGCCGTTATTAATAAGCGCAAACAAACAAGTAAAACCATCATCAGCATCCAGTAATGAAGACGACGATACATTTTTGCCAGACAATTTTTCCTACTTCCATTTCAACAAGAACCGTGATCGCGATAATCGAAAGATAGTCGGACCGTCGCAGTATCTTAACAAAGTACCAAGCGTATCAGTGCAGTCGAATGCTGCTTCACCGAACAAAAATCATTTCGTGTCATTTAGTACGGTTGGAGGGTTCTTTAACAATCAACCCACAACACCACCATCACCATTTGAAAGTACATACAAACAGTATAACAAGTATCGTCCATCAGCTGGAAATGCAAAGTACAATTACAATACGATACAACCGAACTTGGTAACGCCAGCTCCGGTGTACGAGCCAACGGAAAAGTATAATCCATTCTTAAAACCAACATCAACCAATGGGTTAATCTCCAGCAGTACCCCACCACCTCGTATTTCATACGCACCTACAACGGGTCCATCGACAACACTACGTGTATCACCAGATTTGTCTAGTCACACTTACTATCCTGAGAATGTGGCATTTAGACAAACGCCACCCGCAGTGTACACATACAGTGCGGTCAAGGAAGACATAAGTGATCGACCTACCAAACGCCTAGAAGAATTCTCTACAAAAAGACCGGTAGAATCGTCTACCGCCAGAGTTCCACCCAGCAGAACTCTTACCACAAAGGTTAGTGTTACAAAAAACCCATTATCTGGTCAGAATTTTGATTTTGAAAAATTCGTGGCTGGAATCCGAGAGACACATATTGATCAGGTTAATCCTCAATTGATGGACCAGCTAGACAAAGTGCGGTCGAATTCTAGCAGTACTGAGAATGTACTAATTAACCAGTGGAGCAGCGTTGGAGCAGTGGTTAACAAAAGTACTCCAAAACCATTCAACTACAACACACCGTCGTATGAGTTAAAAGTGAGTGATTGTTTAAAATTCAGTTCTATATAAAGGTTGAATATTGATCGTTGTAATTATTTATGGGTTATTGAGTTGCTGAGAATCTCGTAAACCAAATATAATACATAAGTGATTGTCAATTTTTAAATGAACAGAATTCTGATTAATCGATTACTAATTTTAATATTTTGAAAAGTATCAAACCACATCCCTTCCACCTACGACCACAATGCGAACTACAACTACGTTGGACGACGAGTACTACTATGATGAAGATGAAGAAGAAACAGGCGACACCTTTGAACCAACCCATGCTACCACCACCACCACAAAAGAACCCAAAGGATACGAAAGCTTTATTAAAAGCATACCTAAACCACCAAAAAAACCACAGCCATCCAAAACAACCTCTAGCTCAGAGGAGGATGACGAAGACTACTACTACGACGATGATGATGACTACATTTTCCATCACCCACCGTCTAACAAGCCAAAGTTTATGCCAATCTCAGAGACAATGGCACCAAGGGCCACCACCCCATCATACCGAAACAGCTCATTGCAATCAGTGCATTCTACACATGCACCGCCTCCACTAAATTTCAACGGAGAAATACCTTCGTTCATTAATTTTCCCAAGGACATCTTCCACAGTCTCAAACCGATGAATAGTACACCGCGTAACATATCCAAAGCAACCACAACAAAACCTTTTTACAACACACGCATTAGATCCACGACTACCAGTCTTCCGGATACCTCCACACACAATTATCTATACAAGACAACGACTACTATACCGGCCACAAGTACAACGACACGCAAGATTTATACAATTCGACCAAACCGAGGCCACTCCAAGTGGAAGTTTGCCAAAACACCGAAAGGTGGTGTGACAAGCAAACCAAACTCGGTTGAGCAAGACGAAAGACTACCAAACAGGTAACAGTAACCGACGAAAGTTGACACCACCCAAACAACAACACAATACCCGTAAATACCAAAAATACACACAAACCTAATAACCAAACCCAAAATGACCGCACCTTTGACAACACCCTCACTCACGATTTCTTCTCCTCACCTTTTTATTTTTTGTTATTAATTTATTATCCTATACATTTCTAAAAAAAACAATCGGTATCTTGCAGAGTTGAGTCATCGTCGCAGGCACCCACAATCTTTACATCCCCTAAGACTGTGCAACAGAATAGAAACTACTACAATATAACCGCACCCATCAAGAATACGGCTAATAACGGAAACAACCAAAACCAAGGTTACACGAATCCGTCACAGTTTGACTCTTACTATTCTGTGTACGACGAAGATGTCGAACTTTACCGGGATGTTGGTAAGTAAATACCTTAGAGGTGATAGAATGGAGTTTCGCAGCAACAACGTTAAACAACGAAATTCTACAGATTATGGTCAGCAATACAACACAAACACGCAGAAGCCAGTTCAGCAGACATACAGACCAACAATAACAACACAGACTCAAGCACCGACACCACAACGGGAAACGTACATCAAGCAGGAACCTCAGTATGAGCAGCGACCAGCTCAAGTGTACAATCCCGACTTTGATGAGGGTCTTATCGCACAGGTAAGTTGACTTGAAAATATAAAAAGATAAATATGTTTAATAAAAAAAATACGCAAATTCTTCAGTTGGAAGAAGATAACTCCTACAATCAGCCCACAAGGACACAACTAAGGTATACATAATTTCAGAGTAAACGCATCAAATATATATACATTCACAGATTAATCCCGATATTCATACACCATTTAGTCTGTAAACATTACTCTTTAATATAATACATGTATGTTTATAACTTGTTAATAAAATACACAATTACAAATGATATACTTAGGGGAGACAGAAATGAATTAAATTCCATATCTGATCGCCCGTATGTGGTATCCTCGACGGTCCGAACCACTGCGGCAAGCCCAACGCATTACTCGTCGTCAACATATACACCAAAGCCGGTCACGACAACACAGACAACGGCTACCCACGCGACACCCACAAGGTACTACAAAAGCAATCCGCAATCAAAATTTTTAAAAACAAATTATAAATTCAATTCAGAGTCTTGGTATTGTAGTGGTGATTAAGAATTCTTTAGAGAGATGTGCGATCCGACATATTGCAATCGCCTATAGAGACAATCGCTTAGATAGAATTTCAGCCTCAAACGAGAGCTAAGACTGCTTGCTTGTGCTCGGCAATTAAAATCATTATATTCATTTTGCATATTATACTATATATTTGTCAATATTGATTCAAATCGGTAATTAACCCGTTCGTGATCGGAGCCAGAATAGTTGGCTGGTTGCCTTTCACTCTGGTTGCGCTATATATTACTCAATCAGGTATATATATCGCGTCAAAATATTATTATGAGCAGCGGTGATCACGTATGGATTAATTACCCAGTAATTTACATTTTGACCGGCTTCATATCGTGCCCATAGATCATTCATCAGTGTGTAGTTAGTTTTTTTAATTGGCATTTAATTAGATAACATCATATCGACGTCGGCCTTTAAATTTGCATTGTGGTATCTTGGAAAACAACATTTGACCGTAATTCATTTTAAAATTTATAATATATTGGAGAATTTAAAAAAAATCCATGTTTTAGATAATAGCTTTTTAAAAGAATAACAACACCTTGCTCGCTGGCCTAACATCAAATAATTCGCTGGCTTTTATGCATTCAACTAACAAATAAATGTCTCCCCAAAAGAAAAAAAACGTTTACAAATTGAACATTTTCACATTTTTCATATATCACAAACATCAACTATACATTTCTTTAGTTGACCAGACATGAGTGTAAACTCTGATTATTTCAACAGATCGGTATTGTCGGCGGATGGCGGCACCAACAAGACGTCCGAATCGATAATTCTAACATTGTCAACACGCGCGGGTTTTCCATACAACTCACCCTCCCAATCCCAACCACAACAAATCCCAAATAAACCTAACTCCGAAATAAATGTGCTCGTTTTACCGGAACGTTCCAATACACATACTCCACAAACGACCATTACGCCAACTCACTCGACCGTACGACCAAAACTAATCTCTTTGACATCTGGCTTCAGCCACAATCGTACACCTGACAAAATATACGTTACACCGCACTCAGTCGATCAGACATCACCTCCACCACCATCACAACAGACCCGTCACACAGACTATGAAAAACAACGTAATAAAATTCTCAGCTTTGTCGTTTCGGACACGCAACCGCAAAGTTTTCAGCCACGATCCCAAACGCCGCCACCACAACCACCACCAAAATTACAATCTCAACAACGCCCAACACAACAATCCAACCTAAATAACGCTTATGTAAATAGACAATCATCATTCATTTCCCATCCACAATCACAGTCAACCACAACCACATCTACCACCACAACAAATGTCCCTTTGCTGGTCTCTGCCGTTCACATTCCCTCCGATAAACTGCCATCACCGGCAAACAGCAACAAAAATATTAGATTAGTTCTGACCTCTGGTCTGACCTCAGTCCAACCTCCACTAGACAATTACAACAGTCAGCGACACCAACCAACAGACACCGAATCCAGAGAACAAGACTCCGTAGAAGTCGTTCCGTTGTACGTACGCGAGCAACAGCAAGAAGATGTAATCACTGAAATGGAAATTGAACCCACAACGTATACTCCACCACGACCATATAAACTGCTTCCGATTCGTAGGCCAACAGCATTTGTGGCACCTGTCTCTAACTCAGTAGTCGAAAACGTTTCTACCGACAGTGAGGAGTCCAACTCGAATGCAAACATTCAACAGCATCCATACAATCGTAACAACTATCTGGAAATATCCACAAATCCACCCACAAAAATTGTGTCAAAGTTTCACTATAGATACATTGATGACAAAACAAACACTGATCGAATTCCAAGACCACCACAAGAGCCACCCGTACAAACCCAATCGTTTACCTCGAGAACTGCCCTATTCAAGGAGGTTCTAAATAAAAACTACGAATCTTCACCGCCTGCAAAAGTGCCAGTATCTCCGTACACCAGTCTTCGGTCCATTCTACACGATGAAAGCGTAAAATCGACATCCCTACGACCCATCATCAGAGCGAGTCCTAAGAATTTCAGAAATTCCTCAATTACAACTTTACCACCACCCGCACAGTCGACACAGCAGAATTTCTTTAAGAGTTATTTTCTAATAACACCACCTCCACGAAACGGTACCAAGACATCATTCTTACCAACTACAGTTCGCACTACACGTCGTCCGACCACAACTACAACTTCGATGACAACAACGACAACTACCGAAGAATCTGGCACTGTCACTCCAAAGCCATCAGATGAATGGAATCCCGTGTCTACCACGGATCATGAACGATTTGTCAAATCCCCTAAATTGGTGGCATTGAATCATCGACAACGTTATAGCAGTTATAGTACTACAGAGAATTCACTAAATGATGCAGAAGAACCAACGACATACTCACCAAGACAGCGTTACTCCGGTGGTCAGCAGTCCTACTCGGAATCAACAACATTGCAACCTGAGAACTTGCATAGAAGAAAGGTTATTCGAACAAGGTTGTATCCTAGCAGGACTCCACTAACACCCGTTCACACTGCAGAAAATTCTGATACTGCTAATAGTGCTGACGACAGTGATATTCTTGACGTTATCCGTAACGAGCAGTTCTCAAAATTACTAGACTCCGTGCTCGAGTCAAAACCAACGAAAAAGGAAAAGTTCGGTTTCTACAGTCGTAATTCGGCAATTGCTGAGCAACTGTCTAGCACACCGCTAGACGATTCGAACTCAAGAATCGTTGAGATCACCGAGAGACCATCTCAATACTTTTCGCACTACCGTCAGTTATCGACAGAACGAAACCTGGGACAGGCTATCTCATCTTCGTTGGCAAGTTCATCGACCAGTACGAGTACAACATCGACACAGAGATACATAAATAGCACCACATTGCGTCCCGAAGAATTGCTTAAACGTGAGAAATTCCGTGCCACCATGGAAATGCCTGAGTTCAATATACCCACCGAGTCAGAGCAGAATATGTATAAGAATATGGAGCGAGAAGCTGAGAAAGACATTTCCGACAAATACGCACTGTACGAATCGACTACACTGACACGTTCGACGACGACGCCCCATCAATATCCATACAGACAGAGTACGTCCACCAATCCGACAAAGACGACAAAACCGACGTCGACTAGTACTACTAGCACCTCTACAACAACCACCACCACCACCACAGAGACGCCGACAACAACCCGTACGACCGAAGAACAAACGTCCAGCACAAGCACGAGTACGTCCACCACAACCACCACACAAAAATCCTCCAGCACATCTACACAATCCATTGCAAATATGCACCCGCCGCGCGCGTCTCGAGTGAACACCTCCATCAAGACCAACATAGCAGCCAGTCTGCCCGGAAGGACGGCGGCGGCTGCAGCAGCTGCTTGTGCAGACAATACGCCCAACACAAAGTGCAACGAAATTCCTTCGAGGTACCATATATAAAACACAAACACACCGTATTTTTTTAATTATATAATTTTTTCACCAAATTTTGCATAAGCATATATAATATACTGTGTCTAAAGTCTGCACTTACGCATCATTGCATATATATATATATATATATATATATGTGTGTGTATGTATGTCTGTGTGTGTATGTGTGTGCGTTTCTTATCTGACGTTGTGTTGTGCATTTTTAAAAGAAGCGGACGAGCAGAATTAAGCAGACCGGCAGTCGTTGAGAACGAAGACTTCAACAGAAAATACCGAAGAGTCTCTTTTTACCTTTATGAAGTAGTGACGCCAGTAGATAATTTACGTCCTTACTTACTTTGACCTTAACTGAATAACGCACACGTCTTCAGAACGCACACACACAAAAGCAACTTACTTAAACACAAACATATATCATACGTACTTTATTACAAAAGAAGATGTTAAACGATTGCCGGGTGACGAAATGTATAATGAAAATAACTAACAGTTTTTGTTTGATTTGCACAATTTTTTCTGTTTCTGTTTGGATCTACACAAATATACTAAAAAAAACTATATAGAATCTCAACTGATGACCTTTAGAAATTACTTTAGTTTTTTAGTGTTCTACTGATTTACATACAAAGTGGTTGAGCTGCGACTGGCTCCTTACTTTTGAATCCCTAAAACTGTCCAACTCTCTCCTGAACCTTTATATTCCCAGTCATACAAAACACACCATACTCGCACGCACACACACACATACAACCACTCACAAACTATATAACATCAATTATTTTTCACTAACCTCAATACATTTTCATTTTCATTGTTATGCATTTATGTAAAAACTCTATATTTATTGTAAACACACCACCACCGGTAGAAATATAAATATAGAAGTCATACTAACCACCCCAATTTGAATAATTGTACATAAAAAAAAATGTATTCAATACACACGGGGTTCAGCACTGTTTCTGTGCAAGTGGAAGATTTGAGGTCGATTGATGGTTTAGGAAACATTCTCACTTACGCAACATAACTTGTTACTAATTATATCCCTATGTCATTTATCAGGACTAATTCGAACACAAACAGCCGCGTCCGAGGAGGATCTCAGTTTAGCAATAACGACGAGCGTCCAGCAACTGTAACTGCCAATCGAGGCACCCATCCACCGTAAGTAAAGCTAAAAGACATTAGTTATGTAAACATGATCTATAATCATTTGCCTATTTTAGTCGATCCCGTCCTACACTCAAGCCATCCGGTACTATCGTCTCGAAGGCTGTTGAGTTTGTTGACATCTATCGATTCCCACCATCGCGTCCAGAACCTCTGTATCCACAGCCAACACCCGACAAGACAGCTGCCCGATGCCGCAAGGATGTATGCCTATTGCCTGACTGCTCGTGCGGAGGCAAAGACATTCCCGGTAAATATATATCTGTTTAAATATTTAAAAAAAATGTATTTTAAAACATATACCACACAAAACATGACTGATGACATCCTTACTCCTCGATCTCAGACAACAACCGCTAATCAATAAATATTTAGGAAATTTAACTGCCGAACAAACGCCACAAATCGTTATTTTGACATTCGACGATGCCGTGAATGACCTTAATAAAGAATTGTACGCTGACATCTTCGAAAGAGATCGTACGAACCCAAATGGTTGTCCCATTACCGGCACCTTCTATGTGTCGCACGAATGGACCGACTATGGACAGGTACAGAATCTCTATGCTGATGGTCATGAGATGGCCTCACACACAATTTCGTAAGTTCAACTACAAAACAAACAAAAAACTCCAACCCATCATGGAATTCCATCTGTGCTGTGCCCCTTTGCTGTGTGGTTTTGCTTGTGTCGCGTGCTACCATCTTCTTCTCATTTTTTAGGTCTTTACCCCGTCTTTCCAAATTGACTATACAAAAACATACACATACACAAATTGTATAGAACAAAATCCATTAAATCCTATCGTAATACTAATGCAATTATTATATTTTCTCCTCCATTCATGCGTGTATAACATCTACTATTCTATACACAACCAAACCCTTATGCTTATGTTTCACAATCGTCCACATCCAATCATCAATATGCTGCGATCATCACAGGTGATTTGCCCGTCGAAGATGTGCCACAGCTAGTTATCCTGACCTTTGACGATTCCGTCAATGATCTGAACAAGCAACTCTACACAGATCTCTTTGACAAGGGTCGTGTCAACCCGAACGGATGCCCGATCAGTGCCACATTCTATGTATCACACGAATGGACCGACTACAGTCAGGTACAAAACCTGTATGCCGATGGACACGAGATGGCTTCGCACACAATTTCGTAAGTGTTCCCATATAGGATGGCCCGAGATGGTGCAACACACCGTATACAGACACACAACGTAAACGTGCTGCACACAATCAACACAAGACAGATCCACAAAACTATTCCAAGTCACACACCCCCGCATGAAACATAATTATATATATATATATACTATACACACATTGAACATGAACACTCCGCTTGCTACACTAACACAAATCAGAATATTTAAATATTTATTTAGTAACACTGTTAATCTTGAAATAATAATAACAACTAACCATCTACAATTTCAAAAATAGTCACAGTTTCGGTGAGCAATTCTCGCAGAAGAAATGGACCCGAGAAGTGTCTGGACAACGAGAAATCCTTGCCGCATACGGTGGTGTTAAATTATCTGACGTCCGTGGTATGCGAGCACCCTTTTTGTCGGTAGGTGGAAACAAAATGTTCAAGATGCTGTATGATTCAAACTTCACATACGACTCATCTATGCCCGTGTACGAGAATCGTCCACCAAGCTGGCCGTACACCCTCGACTACAAGATCTTCCATGATTGCATGATTCCACCTTGTCCTACAAAGAGTTATCCAGGTATTTTTTTTTAAATAAGTCTAGTGCGTTTGAGGTTTGCTAATTATTACCATGTTTTGTGGTATATATATATATAGGTGTCTGGCAAGTGCCGATGGTTATGTGGCAAGACTTGAACGGAGGCCGTTGTTCGATGGGAGACGCTTGTTCAAATCCACCTGAGTCTGATGGAGTTATGAAGATGTTAATGAAGAATTTCGATCGTCATTACAGTACAAACAGGTTTGTCATAAATTATATTTTTCTGCAGGTGCTTCAGTTTCTAAAATATTGTTTGTTTTTAAGAGCTCCTTTCGGTCTGTTCTACCACGCTGCTTGGTTCACACAGAAGCACCATAAAGAAGGATTCATTAAGTTCTTAGATCACATTAATGCCATGAACGACGTGTGGTTGGTTACAAACTGGCAAGCACTACAGTGGGTTCGTGATCCTACACCAATCTCTCGTGTGAACAGCTTCCAGCCGTTCCAGTGTGACTATTCGGTAAGACCTAAGCGGACTTTATTCTTTTCAGCAATCTTTATAAATTCTCTTGTATTTTTGCAGGACCGTCCTAAGAAGTGCAACAACCCAAAGGTGTGCAATCTATGGCACAAGTCTGGCGTTCGGTACATGCGCACCTGTCAACCATGCCCAGAGATCTACCCATGGACAGGCAAGAGCGGTATTCGATCGTCTCGCGTCGATAACGACATCACTGAAGAGTAAATGTTAAATACGTACAACTATTGCAATATAAAGAAAATATAAAAAACACTCATGCGCCACGGGATTTCTTAAAGAAAGCACACGCGCGGGTGTACACATTAGAGCTCGAAAAAATAATTATTTATTATAACTATTTATGTGTAGTTTAAATTGAAATTTTCGAACCGAAAAATTTAAAAGAAAACACTTTGAATTGTATATTTTGTTTAGTATTATGTGATATTTTTTAGTGGAGTGCAGGAGAAAAGATTTATAGATTAGAAAGAGGATGTCTCCGGGACGTGCGTATTAATTCGCGGGAGCACAAAAATGTATTATATTAATTTTTAAGAACTTATCTAAATTTAAAATTAGTAAAAAATAAAAAGAATTCTTATCAATTGGCGATTGAATAAATTAAACGCTGCGTTATAAAGGTGTCCGGCACATCGTCCGGCGCGCGCACTTTTAAATCGTATGTGAAAACATTTTTATCTGGCGTTGCGTTATCTTGACACTGATTTACCAGCCAATGTGTTGCATACTTTAAATTTGTTTGTGTCGACAGATGAGCGCATACCTTTTTAACAACTATTAGTAACGTTTAATTATCATTTAAATACGCACAGTTTTTAAGATTTCTTAAAAATGGAATTTGTATTCCAATAAATTAGGAAAAGATTAAAAAAAACTCCATTTAACACACTATTTACGGTTATGAATCTATAATAATTTTATATAACTACATAAATATTATACACTTTTTCTCTTATAATTTTAAATGTAAGTGTGAATGTGTAATTAGTAATTTTAAAAATCATTTTATATAATTATATAATATAAACTATATTAATTTTTATGTTTTACTTGTGAGCCCTATATACCAGTGAGTGACACAAAAACAAAAATGAATATGCAATAATAAATCTATTTTGACAAACAAAAAAGGATCCTGTGTTTTTTATTAATTTAAAACCTTTTCTCCAAAGGACTCGTCAATGTAGTATGGTGTAGGAACACGATTGATCTGTACAGTATGTACGATTTCCTGCTCTTCGTCCAGATCGTTTAGAGAGTTCCGTTTGGAGCCATTTGTCGTTGATCCAGCGGCATCTAATGAAATTCCATCGACGAGAGAACTACGCCTGCGATGCCCGTTCTTTAAGATACCATAGCTTCGGTATACACTCTGCTCCGATCTGCGCCTAAATACTCTAGGCTGACCTAACTCACCCGCCGATGACAACGTTCGTTCTACCGATGATTCTTCGGGTATAGATAAACTATCCGATGTGTTCGGAAGATTTGATTTCTCGGATTGGATCGAAACATTGGAAGCGCGTCGGACAATTTGCCGGCACTTGTTCGTGCAACCACCTACCACTTCCGAAATCAATACTGCACAGGCAAGTCCATAGCCGATGCCCATTAGTAAAAACATACCTTCGGTGTCTGCCAGCGTGAGGCCACGCTCCTCTACATCTGTTACTTTTAGCTGTTTTGACGATCCGGCTTTCAGGAGACTGCCCTTGTTCAACCTCTGCGAGTCCCATATAAGCTCACGACTTAATTTCTCGATAAATCCACTTTGTTGAAATCGTAAAATGGCCTCGTTAAAACGCTCCTTATACACCGAGTCTTTGGGGAAGATTAATGAAATTCCAAAAATCGACAAGCACTCTTCGCTGATATGCAACGCTGCTCGTTTTCCAATATTCCTAAAGTACAGATAGATTTTAATGATATTTAAACTAATTTACACCAATTTTCACATATACTCATCACTGAAGTTAGCCTGCACAATGTATTCTAGCTGAGAGCGAGAGCCGAGGAATGCGTACGGCCAGAAGAATGCTTTTGTCACATTGCTCAGTCCTTCCTCAACATCTGCGACGAGCTCAAGGTCTTTGAGTAATTTATAGGTAGAGGGATCACTAGAGTTCGTGAACCAGTCTTGCCAACCGTCATTATCTAAAAGAGTTTATATCGTAAATATAAATAATAAATAGTGTTGCTGCTCTGCTTCTAACATAAGGTTCCAATGCGAAAGAATCCCCAAAGAAGATCACTTATTGTGTCTATGGTTTCTGGAAATACCGGCAATGTGACAAACGCAATGATGGAGCTGGTGTAGCAGGCGGTGATGATGATTGTAAACACCCAGTACCAACCTGAAGGAAACGCTTATAAATAAGATATTAAAAACGATTGGACGCATCAGAATTATACCTATCAGTATTCTCGTTGAACCACGTGTTGTGCTACTCCACGAGTTCTGTCCAGAGAACGTAAGGCTGTTTGTGAACGTACCGAACACATACCAGAACATGTTCTCAATCTCACCCCAATTACCAATCAGATGTCGCAGTGTAAGTTTATCAGAGAATGCCAACGGAAAGATAGCCAGTAGATATGTTGTTGTTATAGCTATCCAGACGGGCCACTGAAATGGTCCGAAGATGGCGCGATATCTGTATTGCCAGTAATTGTGTACTCTGATATTAAATAGATTTTTTGTTTATACCTTGGCAGAGCTTTTGAGGCAAGCGTTATGAAAGCAGCACAATCCTTGGAGTGTTGCGTCGACATTTCGGCCAGATCTAAGCGTTCTCCTGCCACATAGGCTCCGGCGGTTCCAATGTCTGCTCGATGTGTTGCCACATCCTGGATAACACTGTACGTTGGACTAAAGAATTTATATTATATTAGCCTCTCTTAAACTCTTCACAATGTCTGACCAAAACGTTACCCTCGCAGGTCATGTGATCTTGGCTCTCCGATCTCGAAAGAGAAATTCATTCGTTTGCTCATCAGTCGAAGCATTCGGTGCTCTAGACCATCCCACTCGATAGCAATGCTGCCTGTAGTGTCAGTAGAGGATTTCTTGATCATGTACGGTGGCTGATGAATGGCGGACACAACGAAGCGATGACTTGCAAATCCCTTCATGAATTTCGGGGGGAAAAGATTGATGTGCGGTCGGGACAGTTTACCTTTGATCCACGAGGTGAGCACGATGGGTGTGTTTGATCCGAGTCCATCGGTGTACAATCGGTGCGTATAAAGTACAAATGGACGTTCCTTATTTAATTTTTGAAGAGATTATTGTCAAGAAATCATTTTATTTATTCTTTTAAAAAATGACTAATATATAATATACCTTGGTTGTGTCCGCAGTCAAGGATTGTCCAATGACGAGAAGATTCACAATATCACTGGACGCTTTCGACATTAGAAATTCTTGTTGTTGCCACTGTGACGATCGCGGCACTATGATCACTCTGCTGGTGGTCTGTGGTCCTAAAACTTCACGCGTTCGCATCACGTCCGCTGCGAAAAGAATGTATGATCGACAGCTGTTGTCGATCGGATTCATCAAACGTTGATTGGTCACCGTGTAGTTCTGTGTTATTTTGCCCAGGATATAAGACCGGTTCAGTGTCTTTACATTGAATTTAATGTACATATAATTTTTTTTTTATTTAAACATCGAAATGTATACCTTTAAAAACAACTCTAGCATAGCACTGTCTGAATCCTCGACATACTGGTCGTACAGTACAATCGGCATGCAGGTGTTAAGATATCGTTCCACGACATTATTCAGCAAATCTACTAGGGAATCGGCTTCTTGATAGCGTTGCACAATCTGGTCAATGTTGAAACGTTCGTTCCAAAGTTCTTCGCGAGACTTTGAGCTCCCATAGAACGACGGGTCTACTTCACGTTTCCAAAGTAGTATCGATTGATTTGTGCTTGGGGTGGCTGGTGTTTCCATAGCTTGAGCTAAAAGCTCTGCATAGCCACTTCTCAAAGCATATTGATCAATTGCGTAACAGTTAGAGATTCCAACTATAAAAATTGCAATGTAGAAACAACTCATTTTTTGAGTATTCGAGCTGATGGCACAATCGAAAGAAATCGTGTTGTTTGGATCGTAGTTTTTTTGTAATTACAAGAATCAAAGGATACGCAATGCTTTATACGAGTAGCAATGTTCCCCCGCTGTGTTTCGAGCAACGCAGGTCAAAGGTGACTTATTAATATCTAAATGTCATGCTGTGCACGTGAGCCAATAATCATATTTTTGATTACTTTGTTGGTCTATTTAATGCATGATCATATAAAATATACTTTGGCTATATACATAAGGAATTAATCGGGGAAACGAATTAAATAGCTTGTGTTAAGTGTATCTTGCTGTGATACATTTTAAGTTATACTACATTCCCAGATTTCCTTTTGAATTGTTGTTTTTTTATGTTCAATTGGGTATCGGAGTAATTTAGTGCGCACCATTTATTTTTTATATTTAAACATTTTTTTTTTTAATATATATATATATATGTTTTTTTTTACATATATATTTAATATTTATATATATTATATATATATTTTTTTTAAACCATTGAAATGTGCGAAGTGTGGGCTGTGAAACCGTAGGCCGATCCAGAAAAGAATGTGGAATCATGATGGAATTAAAAAAATTAGGGATTGTGAAAACGCAAAATTTTATAAAACATAATTTAGAATCACTACATTGCGCCATTTCTATTTCCTATTATTATTATTTACACCGGTAAAGCATATATGCTTCCGACTAAAAAATGGATTTGGGAGTAAGACAAAAATAACGTAGCAGCTGCTACAAACAACCTTTGGTTTTCGCTGTTAGGCAAAACCTTCAGTATGGGGAGGTATAGACTTACAACCGAGCACAACTCTATATATATATATATATCTGTTAGTTTTACTCCAATCAACTTAGAATTTTCAAACAATTTCCGAAACAAAAGTGTCTCATACTCACGGTTTCTATCCTATACATAGATATTCTACTTAACATATAAACCTTTTACGTCCTAGAGAATTGAAATTTGAAACACAGCTTAGTGTTAAAAAATAATAAATTTTTGCATCACCATTTTTTTTATTTTATTACGCCGGGTTTTACCGAAGCGTAAAGTTATTTATACAAAATTGCTTATAGCTATCCCAAACGGCATATTATCCGAATTATTTTTAGTAGATATTAAAAAAATGAAAAGAAATGCCCGCTTTAACTCTTTTAGTTCACATAGAAAATTATTTTACAGGGTGTCCCCAATGATTAAAAAAAAACAATAAAAAATAGGTTTTACATGTAATTGTATGTGGTGCAGTGTAGTTAGCGCGAGAGGATTTTCCGCGAAGCAGCATTTAGACCGATTGACATACGCGATGGCTTTTTAATTTTTAAATTTGTTGTTTTTATTAAAAATGCGCAAAGCACAAAGGTGATGGTTAAACTCATAAACATTTTATATGTTCAGTAGAATATCTAAGTATATAATAGAAGCCGTGAATATGAGACACTTTTTTGTCTCGGGAATTCTTCTCTTGATTTTACTTCTGTTGTCATTGAGCTGGCTCATAGAAATACATTTTTTATACTACGGAATTTGTAAAATAACGAGGTTCTACCTTTTAGTTCGGGTGTTAACACGCTTTCTGTATATTATGCGGAACTTTTAGACTACCACAAAATGATTGAAATCGCAATATGCGCTTCGGAAAGCTTGATGCCGTGGTTATATTGTTATTTGTCCGTCATAACATACTTCAATTTTCTCCCATTAGGATCCTCACTAACATCGTCTCATAAAAAAATAGAATCATTTAAAATGTATGTAGGTGATTTTATTAAAACAAACCGTTTTAACAATATATGTATAATGTAATCATATTATTAAATTTGAATCTACAATATTTCTAAATAATATCAAATATTTTACAAAAAAATGTAATTGTAATTATATGAACTATACAAAATTACGTTTCTAATAATTTACACACAATTATATAAATGTTGCTTTTGCAATAATATATATTTAATATATTTATAATATGAATAATATAAAGTTAAAGTTAAAATGCTTATACCATAGCTTCAGATTAAAAAATGATTATGCAATCGGTTTTACTAAATTAAAATAAGTGCAGTAATATTTTTCACTTCATGTTTGAATGATTATGATAATGATGTTGACGATGATGATGATAATATTTTATTTTACAATTTCACAAATTTAGTATGAAAATAATGACACTGTCCCAAAAATTTCATTTCTATATTTACCAAATATGATTATATTTAGTCATAAAAATATTAGAGCATATTTATCATGAATTGATTGCTTTTATGTCTGCCTGTTTATATGTTTTGTAGTATATTTCAATTGTATGTTGATTAGCTAAAATATGAATCTGTGCATTTAAATTATGTCATTATACCGAATATAGTTAATATGTACATTTTCTACTTGAGTTTATACAAAAAAAACATGCAAGTATTTTGTTGTTTTCAATTTTGTGCATGTAATATACGATGGTTATAAAATTCATTGATTAAAAAATCTAATGTAGAAAATATAGAAGCATCCCTTTTGTTTAGTTGTATTGTTTGATGTATATTTAAATATTGCTTTGTACCAGAGACGATTTTCGAGAGAAATCACGATAACGTGGAAAGGCATAATTGAACGTCAAGTCAAAATACGACAGTTATATACAAATGTTTTGCTAATGCGCGTCTTTCCTTACAGTCGTATTCTGAAAATAAAACATTTAAATCGGTTTTCGTAATAATTGTTTTTGGATTTATGTTTAGTGTCAGCATTTCGGTTTGAGTTGTGGTTGTGGTGGGTTAGTGTTAATAACTATTTCAAAATCTAAATCAACTTCAAAAGGCACGTGTTGAATTTGTTGATGCTATTTCTAAATTCAATGATTTTGACTTGTTTGTTATTTTTGTTGAAACCCTGCGAAAACTTGTGTTTGCGGTTAGTTGCGAGCGCGGGGGATGTGGTACCTAATTTTATGTAAATTGTGAAAAGAGAAAATCCTAATATATTTACAAATGTGTTTTAGTTGTAGATAATTGCATAATAATAAAGTATATGCAATCAGCCAGAATAACTAAAAAAATACTTCAAAAAATAAAAGAAAAAACTCATATTATTTTGTTATTACACAGCGTTTTAATATAATATATAATTAATTTGTTTCTATTCGTCGTTTCTTAAATATATATAGCAATATTGATATATATAATATATAATATTTGTATTTACAAAAAAAATCAAACACCTTACTACGTATTATGTCTAAGAAGTCACTTTAAAGATTGACTCTGCCTCCACTCTTTCAATCAATCTCAGTGAGCTTCAACTAGCTATAGCGTATATAAATAAATATTTTCATGGTCGTTATTTAACTCGTATATATAAATATATTTGCACTTAATATAATCCTATAAACATATTATACATGTTTACAAGTACATAAGCTTTGTTTTAAACGGGTTCTCTCAGTGGCAGTGAGTACTGGTTTTGTGTTCTAGTTAATTCTAAGAGAAAAACTACGATTTGCAAAGGACTCGGAATGCCGAGTGCTAAAAACGGGTCGTGTAAGTCAAATGAATAACAGAAAATAATTTACCTACTTATAAAATTACTTAATGTTAATACCATATATATATATACGCACAAAGGCGTGCCTGAAACGATTCCGTTCCACATTAATTTAATAATTTGGAAAGATAGCCGTATTTTCAGAGCCTCGGCGGATGTGCGTTTAAACACACCCCACTTGCCAATAAACAGAATTAAGTGTATGTCTCATACAACTACTATATATTAAATGAAATTAATACATAATCTACATACAAATTAAAATGTATTTATGCCTGCTGTTTTGACCAAAGAGGCGCGATATTCTTAGCTAAATTCAAATTTAAAGAGTCAAATGAGATCAACGACATATTTGTTTGAAAGAATTTGTACAATAATTGTTTAAATTACTCACAACGCTGCGTAGAAATTCGTCCAAGCAACGTTTACCTAATCTTGCTTTTAATATGTATATTTCGAAAGGGGTATATGTGTATTTACCCCATTTCAAATGTACAATTAAAAAAATAATGACGGGTTCATCGAAAAAACCCAAATGAAAATTATTATAAGGATATAATCCTCAAATAGTTTTTATATATACATAAATATAGATATTGCTTTTTAGTTTGTCTTGTTTGTATGTATTTTATATATGTATAATTGGATTTAAACAGTAAAACGTACATGTACATTTCTACAAAAAATTGTGCTCTCTTGGTGCGCACACAAGTCCATAAATTGAATGTGTTTCAATAAATCGCTTATTTAAAACAAATTTTAGACTCGACATAATAAATAAAAAATTAAAAAATATATACATATTTGTGTAATGTGAAGCTACTGTGTTTGTGTGCTTGTGTGTGGTGCTGGTGAGCTCATCAATGTATCGTCGTATTTCATAAACTAACTAACGAGAATAAATTAAATTAATTTACAAGTTAAGAAGAAGACGTGTCGCTCTCTTCCTCTATTAGCTACTACGATGCGGCTGTGAGTTGTTGCGGTTCTGGAGGACTGTGCAGGACAAAGGCATCGTATACTTGATTTAGTTCACTGATTCGGTACTCCTCAAGACATACAAAGCCTTGCAGGGATGGTGTTTGTTTGCGGGCACAGCCCATGCAATGGACGACATGCCGTTTCTCCTGTTCACGAATAAACAGTATATTGAATACTTCGAGCTGCAAAAAATAAGAATATACATTAAAATAAAATATATTTTTTAATATAAACATACAAAAATTTTGATTTTTTTAAAGTGTACACAATTGTGCTAAATAAAATGGTCCGATGAAAGACCACCTCACACGGCACACAATTATGAATTGATCTTGCACTGTTTTGGGATCTACATAAATATCGAAACAAATTTAAGCAGAAGGATTGTAAGTGCGACCGATTTTCGAATATTGCATTAATTGTATTTTAATTATTTCGGAATGTATAAACTTGTCTAGAAAGAGATTGCCTAATAATTGTAGGTCTCTATTGGCACACATTTTTAATTCTGATCTCGCACTTTTATGGGATCTTCATAAATATAACATTTATGCCGAAGGATTGTAAGTGCAAAATATAAATATCTACAAAATATACAATCTTTTTGTTTTAGCACTTTGTTGTTGCCGTTATCATTTTGAAGGATTTTAAAAGTTCATAATCCGAATCAAATTATAAAAAATATTATATATACTTTATCAATATTTATATACAAATCAAGAATTATTCATAAAAAACCTTTACAGATATCATACATTTTACAATCAAAGAAAAACAAAAATATTTTTTTAAATTTTGTACACAAATACACAAATGTATAAACTTATCTAGAATGAGATGCCATATAATATTGAGTCTCATATGGCACACAATTTTTATTCTGATCTGGCAACGCTTTAATTAGAACTTCATGGGTAAATTGTAGGCCCATGCGAGTGGAATAATGTTGCAAATTGATCATTCAGTTAAAAAAATCAAATATATTGTAATCCAGTATAGAAAAATAAAAAACAACAATTTAACACATAATAATAAATTTTAAAAAACACTTGTACTTTACAAAGAGTTTTCTAAAAAAAATCCATTAATCAACTACCAAAAAATACTAACTTCAAAAATCGGTACATTTAAAAAAATCTGTAATTTAAATGTATAAACTTGTCTAGAATGAGATGCTCCATAATTTTGAGTCTCATATGGCACACAATTTTAATTCTGATCTGGCAACACTTGATTAGGAACTTCATGAGTAAATGGTACGCTCATGCGAGTGGAATAAAGTTGCAAATTGAAGTTTTTTTAAATATAAATGTTTACATACCTCGCACTGGCCACAATAGTGGGACGCCTCGTTCTTGCCGCGGCCATGAAATCTAACTTCAACGCCTTTCGATTTGACATACTCAAGGGTGGTAATCACATGTTTTAATGTCTGCAGCAGACAATTTCTAAAAAAGAAAGGAAAAAAAGAAGTTAGTACATAGTAACTTCAGGCATTCTTTTTTTAATTATATGACTTACTTTATACTGTCGAACATCTTTGTGTCAGATACTTTTATGTTTCGCGCCAGATTCCAGCTTAAATGTACCATTGGCACAATACTTTTAAAGCTCTGCAGTTTGTTCCATTCGTAACGCTCAATCGCTAACGTGTATTGTCTCGAGGTCAAAGGACCCACGTTCCAGGCAATGTTATTGCACCAGCCGACAGCCTGCACCCAGTGCACACAGCCTGAATTCACCCAAACCAGGTCACCCGGTCGTTGAATAAAACGATACACGGGAATGTTTTCCTTGTACAAGTCCTCGAGAACAGGCCACCACGAACCGTGCAAATAGTTTATATTGTTCTTTTCGCACAGCGTTTGAATGCCGCCCCAGTAAGCGTCTGGCACGGCAAACCATTCGCAGTCTCCGGGACCAATGTTAATGTTTATCGAGCAGAAATTGTTGTTTTCCTGATGGCCTGGTGTTCGGCTTCCCGGAACTTTCATGTAAAGCTGTACAGTATTCATCCCCAGAATAACGTGTCCCACGTGTGACAGCATATTGGCCGCCGAGACGACACGAGAAAATGCTGGCAGTTTTTGTAGTTCCGTTAGTTGAAGGCGCCACTTCCGCTCGTCAGAAAGATCAACGTTTGTTCCGAATCTACATATTTAAAAGAGACATTAACATAAAATTTAAAAATAAAATACATTTGTACTTTGATATAAAAAGTAAATTTGTCGAGTGCCATACTATCAAACTCCACTTATGATTAAAAGTTGGTGTTAGCGAAAAGCCTACGTTCATCTAGCACTAGGACATACCAACCCCCCTCAACAAGATAGAGGGGTCTTGAAAAATCCAGGTGCAAAACGCATTTGCAATATCTTTAGAAGCTCACCTTAGCATTTTATTGTTGTTTTTCACTTTTTTCTTCTTGCCGTTTGTCCCGCTATTGCTCATCGAATCCTTAGAGTCAGAGTCGGAAAACGTTTGAATTCCGGTACCCTTATCACGTTCCTCCTGTAAAAAGAAAACAAACAAAATGTCTTAATGCATTGGATTTTTTTTTCAAAATCTAAGTTAATGTTACAGAATTTTAATCAGTTAAATGTTTAACATCAATGTTTGTCAGGAGAACGAAAGTAAGATAATCATCATTTTAATAAAAAAAAAACAAATGAAATTTACGGCAAATATCCTACACACCTTAAGACTGTCCTGAAAGCTAGACGCTTGGTACTGGGCATATTTGGCAATGGTGGTGTGTGAACGATGTGAAATGCATGCCCATACACGCTTTGCCTGTGATATGTCCCAATTCTCATCGGGCGACTGGTGCACCTGTGTGCGCACCTCGACACTATGATCAGGATTCGCTTCAACCAATGTTTTCGTAGAGAACAACCCCAAATCTATAAAAGAAAAAACCTGTAATTAGTAAAAATATACAGACAAATAATATTTTATATATTAATTATCATAATTTAAGATTGTAGCCAAGAGATAGCCCTGATCAAATCATTAATGGAGTATATCAGGGTGCAATATAGCTCGTTTTATTCTTCCAACCTAATATAAGAAATTAGATAGCAAGCATTCCATGGTAAAGAAATCTCCACTATTTCCCGTTGGTATACAGTTTTAGTTTATATTTGAAAATTGTATTTTGTAGCCAAGAGATAGCCCTGATCAAATTATCAAAGATATTTATCAGGGTGCAATATGGCTCGCTTCAGTCTGCCAACATTTGTACAAAATAACAAATATAGCTAGAAATTACATGACAGTGAATTTCCCATCTATTTCCCGTTGGTAATATTACTATATGTTTCGGATTATTTTATTTCTAAGCTTACCTAATTTTAATGCAGCAGCTAGACCACGAACAACGGCAATCGGGTGCTTTAGGCAGAACTCTTGCAGCTGCGGACTAAATGCATGCTTCTTGTTCTCGAGATGCACAGAAGGCGTGGGTGGCAAAAGTTGTTCGCGGGTAAGCCGCTGCGGTGGACAGTCTGGCGGTGACGGAGGTGGTGCGTCTGGTGACATTATTGAACACGGTGGTGGTGGCTCCTTAACGCCAATAGACCTGGAAATCATTACTTTATTAATATCGATACGAAAAAAATCACAAATATTAAAACAAATATAAGTTTTTATCAGATTAATAAAAATTCTCTGTCAAAATGATTCAGTAGAACGAAAGTTTGAAATACATCATTTAAAAATAGGGCTAAGTAATACTTTTGTATAACTTTACTTACTTGACGGTATCCATGATTTGTTTTGCATCCATGCTGGTGCAGAATGTTAAAGAATCATTTGAGCCAAAGAGTTTCTCTATCTTAAGCACTGGTTCCGATTTGATATCACACTTCGGAATATTAATAGATGATTGGCTGGTAGATGTAGCCTCGCACTTGAGCGGTGGTGAGTTCATGTGTGGATTGGTGGTAGAATCAGCTGCAACATTTGTGGGTGACGATGATCCTATACCAGCCTCATCAGTACACTCTTCCTTTATGTCAAGATCATCGGTACCGAACTGTTTAAGTAGATTCTCCGCAAACGAAGTCGCAATATCTTTTTGAGATAAAAGAGCCTGTAGTTCTTGGTCTGTAACGCCTTGAAAGAAAGGGTTGTTATGAAGATGTGTTTACTGTGAATATGGGTATCTATAAATTACTCACCCATATCGGCTTGATTTGTGGTAGACGTTATCTGTGTGTAGCCGAGGTTCGTGTTGAACTGTTGGGGTTGAAAACCACTCACGTTGGCGGATTTATAAGGCATGCCGGCATTGGGCAGTGTGTGACCGGTGGCTGCAGGGAAATTCCCCGTACTGTCCACAGCGAAGCCAGTTTGTGCGATTGTCCCGCTCTGGGGCACACGCGGTGCTGTCTGCTGGAATCCAGATTGTTGCTGCTGTTGGCCAATAAACTGTTGTTGGTTGGCGGCCGTTCCACGGGTGCCATTTACCTGACCAGACTGCTGAGCAAGCGACTGTTGTGTGCGTTGCTGCTGTTGAAGACGCAATTGCTGCTGGTGCTGTTGCATCAGCCGGTATTGGTTAGTTAACTGCTGCAGAACCCCTTGTTGCTGGGGTGACAGATTTGTCTGGTTTTGCTGGAGATACTGGAGCATTTGCAGCTGTTGGGTTGAGAGGTAAAATGGCGGCTGAGCTGCACGCGCATTTTGCTGGTTTGGCTGCTGCTGTTGTTGATGCTGCTGCAAAGCGTCTTCCGGTTTGAAACGTTTGTTCGGTGCGACGCCATTATTGCCCGACTGCTGTGCGTTCGGGTACGGTGGAGGAGGACCTTGGGAGGTCTGAAATATAAAAAAAATTGCTTTAATAAAAGTTTTTTTATGAGAAAAAAAAGATGTAAGGTTATGTATACTTTAGGTTTGGATTGTAAATTTGTCCTTCTACCATTATCAATGAAAATAGATTGAAGCTATTCTAATCGACTCGATAGAAAATGTTAATTTGCCTGATAACACTGATCAAAACCGTCCAAGATACAGACATTCTGATGGATGAAAGAATCAGGCGTATATATATATATATTTTAAACTATATCAACATAACCAAACTTAGGCCACGTTTTAACGTACTTTTCCACGAATAATCTAATAAAAGATATGCACTTACATTTCAATAGCCTACTTGGTAGATCTTGTGAGTTCACTTAATTTTTGATTAGAAATGTAATGATGACTCTAATAATGGTCGATCCAGAGTACAAATTACACGTGTACACTCGATGAAGTTTGAAATTAAAAGAATTTTAAAAAATGAATGAACTCTTCAATATGCCTTCACCTTGTTCCGCCTTTGTGCCGGGCGAGAAAGAGCTAGCAAGATATAGTGTGCGAAACAGGCCTTTCGATGATCGAGATTCGAGATTTTAAACGTGCATTGAAAAGAGATAGTATCTGAACTGAACGTGTATTATTTTGTTTCGTTTTCACGGTGAATATGAAAAAGCTTGAAAAGCTTGTATCATTTGATAAGCTTTTGTTACGTACGTAACGAGTTAGTACGTATGTACTGGAGGTTTAAATGTCGGCTAAATGCAGACGTTTTTTAATGGACTAAAATTTAATAAGTTGAATATCAACAAGCAAAATCTTAGGCTGTACTCAACGAAGCCCTAAATTAATAATGAAAATAAAAAACATTTTTTTATTTTTAATTTTGGAGGTGGCAATTATTTTGTATCAATTTAAATATCTATCTTAATTTGGAAATAATGAGATTTTTGACCTCCTATGAGAGGGGCAAAATGTAGCTTTTTCGTGAGTTTTCAATTGTGGAATTGTGTAGAATTTCAAATGATGCAAAGTTTGAGTTGACACTAATACCTTATAGTATGTCTTAGGGGTGATATTCAGAAAGATGACTTTTAAAACTAACCTGAGTGTAGCCTCCGCTCTTGGCGAACGGTCGCTGCTGGCTGGCCTGGGCGGCGCTTTGTTGTTGCTGTCGTGAGCTCATCTCGGCCGAAATTGGTAAATTCCAGGCCTCTTCTATAGAGGGCAGCTGGCGTCGCTTGGACGTGATGCTCGGCATAGGAGCGTGCGCCAGCTGGGCCTGCAGGAACTTGATGCGCTGCGACAAGTTCTGTGGCTTGCCTCCGCTCGTCGTGATAGTCGAATCCTTTAAAAGATTCTTATTGCTGCTGGTCGTACTACAATTGCTAGTATTTGCTGCAACGTTACTTGCAGCTGCTCCTCCCGGTGAAATGGAAGCGGCAGATGGTGTGTGGGCAGTGTTTACGTTACCGCTGTGGGAAGCGTGTGTAGGTGTACTCGACTTGGGTTGTGAAGGTGGTGGTGGCGGTGGCGGTGGATTGGTGGTTGTCGACGAAACGGTCAAATGTTGGATTTGTTCAGTATTCTATATTATGAAAAAAAGAATGGCATATTAGTCATATTATATGTTTGCAAATACGAAGAGCAATTAATTATTAATATAACAATTTCATTCAATACACATATGGCATTTAATTACTGCTGTCCCCTTTTGTGTGGTTGAACAAAACAGAAGAATACACCACAGGTCGCCAGATGGGTTTTACAAACTTACCGCATTTGAGTATCTGGTGGCGTTAAGGTAACACGCATAGGCGTCGCGTGGCTGACTACAACTTTCGTATAGGATGCCCAGGTTCGTCCAGGCGGCTCGGTGGGTTTTATCTAATTGTACGGCACAAATATACGCTTGGAGTGCATCCATAGGCTGGTTCTGTTGCTGGTATAAAACTCTGCAGAAAGAAAAAATAAGGAAAAATGTTAGATATTTACATAAAATAAAATTCACAGGAAATCCCTACATTCCAAACTACCGTTACATTATTACTACACACCTCACGCACAACTGGATTTAATCGAAGAGAATTAAAAGCGAAACATGCATACAAAATAATGTATATATTGTAACTAGTACATGCGCGAACGCCAGTGTAACATTCAATGATTACATAAATAAACATACAATGTGTTTTGTGTGTGTGTGTGTTCGCGTAAGCGCAGGATATTTATTTGTAAATCAATTAGGGTTACTTTTGCGCGACGACACACGAAAAAGGGGGAACATTCGTTTCAGTCACGTAGGCTACCACACACAAGGGCGCACACGGGTTAGTGCGACGAGTAAGCGAAAGGAAATGCCAGGACCTTCCGTGCCATAAGCTTCATTGTCATCAATTCACTCACTCAGTCACACACACACACGCACGCACATAGTGCGAGTAAAACTTTGAAATGTAATTACATTCACGCATAAATTAAATGTATTTTTATAAGCGTATGTGTGCGTGTGTATGTTTCATGGGAACTGATAGAGGGACTGACTGGTTAGGCGTAACGGTGACGACGCATGGAAGAAGAGTGTACGGAACGAGTGTCTCTGATTTGTGATGGAATAGAATGAAAATGTTGGTAAACCTAATAATTATGTCAGTCACATGGTTTTTAGTTCGCGAGTGTAATTTTAGTGTGTTATCACTACGATAGAAAACATAACATAAGATATAACTCTCTGAGGTTGTTATCACATTGAACCGATCGCTACTTATATTACACAAGCGTTCCAAATATCATAATAAAAAGATAATCTAAACATATAGTTTATAATACAACTGTGAACATTTTATATGTTTTTAAATATATACTTGGGACAAACTCAACTAAAAATGTATGTATGTGTTTAATTGCATTTAACTTAAAAACAATAAATCATTTTAAATAAATTATTTTAAGTTATTATTAAATTGCTTTGATTAATTCAGTATTAAATGGGATAACTCAAACTGGACAAGTTTGAAATGGAAAAAATAATGTTAAATCTAATTGCTAGTTTGTAATATAAATTACCTAAAACTGGTAAATGCTGAACAACGAGAAACAAAAAAAAACTGAACCAGAACTTTAAAGTAAACGAGTGTAGAACGAGGGTAAAATTTTTGGCCAAGACCGGGATAGAGCAAGAAATAAATATGCCTTTTTTTAGAGTCTTTTTATATTTTATATATTTTTTAATATAATATAATTGGAATAGCGGTAAAAAAAACTCTATTATAAGAGTTCCAGGATTTCGTGAAAAATGTAAATGGATTCCCAGACAGTGTAAGTTAATTATTTGAAGAATATCCAAATTAAAGAACACTCTGATTTGGGGGCTCGTAAATGTATCAAACATAATCTAAAATTATCAACCTTCATAAACATGTATAATATAACTGTACACCTTTTTTAAGTTTTTTTGAAATTATTCTAAATTGATTAAAAATAGCAGATATGCAAAAAATATTTTGTTTATAAATGAAAAGGTACATTTGTATCTTGTCATAAACATTATGTTTTCTAGTATATAAAAAAACGTGTTTTTAATTTACCCAATTGAGCACCATGTGTCCGCGTTGCCCTCGCTTTTCTCGACCGAGTTTCGGTACGCAATAAAAGCGTCGTGCACCTTATTTATGCCAGCAAAGCAACGACCCAACAGGTACAAGGACTGTCCGGACTTAGAGTCCGCTTCAATTGACTTCTGGAGGCAGTGTATGGCAAAAGTTTCGCGCTGTCGTTTGTCACCCAACGATTCAACACAATGGTACATCCATCCTAGCTGGCGATAGACGTCGGCCTTCAGTTGCGGGGTCAACTGTTTCTCGGCGAGCAACTGTTCGTAGGCCTCTTTGGCTGCCTTGTGTTTGTTCTGTGCTTCATAAAGATGGGCAATGTGAAAGCGAACTGAAAGAGAGCCAGCAATGGATAAAATATTGATTAGTAAAGATTGTGTTCTTTTTAAACCAGGTGTGAGTGTGTGGTACACAACATCAAACACCACTCTCCCTCCTATACTCACTTTCGAGTTTGGAAAACGTACATGGGGCCGAGTCTAAGAAGGCAAGCTGCAGGTGTTTCAGTGATGTCTCATAGTCGTTGTTCACTTTGAACATAAGCCCAAGCCGCAGGTGTACTTCATTGGCACGCGCAAAGTCCGGACTCACGTACAGTAGTTGCTGGAATGCTTTAATCGACCTGAAATACAGAAAAAAGAACATCGGTTAGACATTGGGTGCTTTTGTTGTAGGGAGGTAAAAAAAGAAGTAAACATATAAGATAAATTATCGTCAGCTTGCTCATCTGTTCGCATCTCAAGTGTTCAGCGAAGCGAGCAGGTGGTTTCATTGGTTTTCAACGCAACGCATGTATGTGAATATTCGAATGGAGAAATCGCACTAAGGTAAGACAAGAGAGATGCCCAGACAGATGGTGTTCTCTTTTAACGTTTTAACGTCTCATATGTCAAGTGTTATTATTTTGTGTGTGTGTATTTTAAATTTAATCGTCGTTTAGGTTTTTTTAAATGCATCGTTTAATGTTAACCACTCATAAAATTATATCAATTCTACCCCGTTGGATTGATTAGTAATAAATAATTATTGTCAAAAATGTATTTAGTAGCTTTAATTCCATGTTAAAACTCAAACAATTTGGTTAAATTCTGTGGGTGGTTTATGTGCTATCCCACCGGAATCTCGCTAGACTCACCAGAAATGGTGACATAAAACGCGTCCACGGCCAAAATTGTGCAGGCGCGGAAGCATATAGGCAGAGATGGGATGCGCTGGTGGTAGCTGGTGGTTAATGGATGTCTATGCCGGAAATCATTTCCGTTACGTGCAAATATATTTATATATATAGAATTGTATAGTATGTACGGATAGTGTCTGTGTGAACGTGTAAATCACCTCATGCCATTTAAAATGTACTTTTAGTGCGGAGCGTGCGCATTTATTCGATTTTCTGTGTATGACATCCTAATACCAGACATACACACACACTGTTACACCATTTTCAGTTGAATGACTTGTTACGGGTAGAAACAAGCATTTGCCCCCCCTCCACATTTTATGTATAGTCAGCACAAAAATAGCATCGTATACGAGTAAGCAGAATTGAAAATTTCGAAAAGCACTTTTGCTTTTTAATTATTCATGTCATCGATGTGTGTTTGGCCATGTCGTCAAAGCTTTTGCTCCCTTCGAAGCCCCACACTGCTCTTCCGCAAAATTGCTATGCATTATTAAATTATATTACTGAGCGTATCGCTTGACGTAGCGCACAGTAGAAAAAATGTGTTTTTGTAAAATTAATGGTAACAAAAAATGTGTTCAGTGTAACAAACAAAACATTTTTGGGCAAAATAAGGTACAATTTATTTTAACTCTTTATTTAATCAAAAACTTTGAAAAAGCAAAATTTTGTAAAACAATTATATACCAATAATCCCGATGAAAATATATATATATATATATATAATATTTATTTGGTAATGTGATGGTAACGTTTTATTTTTAACGTTTGATCAAGAATACTTGGCCATAACAATGTTTGTATTTAAAATATGATTGTTTATAGTTTAAACAATTAAGATTTTTTTATGATGTTTTTTTTTGGATTTCTTTGCAAACATTATTGCCTTATTCCCATAGTGCGCTGCGCAGGGCTGAATAAACGTAAATACAGCAAGTGCTGTAAATAATAATAGTGGTGTAGCATGGAACGCACGACAGAGAGTGTATACATACATATACAATATATTGCATTGAACAGTGTACTACATATATATATATATATATTTAGTTACAGAGACATATAATGTAGGATAGCCTGTCGCAGAGACAAGAGGAGTTTCCGAAGAGACGACACCACACCGATGACGTTCCATGCAGGAGTGGTATATGCATATGTGTGTGTGTGAATGAGCGCACTCTGCTTCTGCCGTGTGCCGACTGACGGGTTCAGCGCCCTCACACACATACACAAACGCGTGCGAGCTACAAACACTCCTCCAAGCCGATGACGCCGCGCCGCCGACGACTAATGACGATTAAATGCGCGCGCACGATTGATTTTTAGTCTACAAAGTGCGAGTGTGACCTGCTCTGCATTGTGTTTAAAAATAAGAGCGCGCAAGTATGCGAACCCTATCTTTTATCATTTCCATGTCTAGCCTCTCTCATACTATTTATATAAAAATATACTATATAATATAGAATAGTACGTACATATAATGTTATGTTTGCTATAACATGATATACACACAAATAACTAAATAACGTACGCGTGTGCCCGCAACAGGGTGAATCAATGAAATAAAAACAATTTATTTTTGGTAAATAATAAAATATTATCAACATATATATATATATATACATATAAATACATAATATAAATGTATAGATATAATAAATACAAAAAATGTATTATATACGTGGGAAATTATTTCGATCGAGGGAGATTTATAGGCAGGCATGCAAGCTGAAGCTAGTGTATTTGTTAGTCCGGGAAATTTGCATAATAGTATCCGATCAACCGATTGATGAAAGGGGATTGGAACAAATACTATATATGCATCCAGGCACGAAGTGCTTTAAACTTTATGGCGGTAGTCTTTTTGACACGTGCTGATGGTCTATAGAGGGATCACGATGAGAGTGTTTTGGGACATAGTCCGAAGAAGGTATATTTTTATGAAGTATTATTTTGAGTCGAATAATTTTGAATTGGTATATAGAGAGATGATAAACAAAAAAATACTCAGAAAAGCATCGCAATAAAATGGAAGTCAAAAGCTCTAAGCGTTGTAAAGATTCGTAATGTAGTAACAAAATAAATATTTATAATATTCTGTCAACTAGTGACTTCCCAGCGATAATTTAATATAAACTCTTTTTTTATTATTCAATAAATGATCCCAAAAATAAAGAAAGATGCCTAAATTAGGTTCTATTTTTAAATAAACAAGACTTTCTTTTTTAATTGGTTTGTCATTTTCTATTTTGTGTTTTTTATTTTTATTTATATGTTTTCTTTCAACTTTAAGCTTATAAGATTTTTCTTTTCTTTATTTGCTTCCTTTCTTCATACATTTTATCAGCTCTGTTTATCCACAATTCCAAGAACATTTTATTTAGCAATAAATTTTAAATTAAAGATTTTCAAAAAAATCCATAGTATCCCATGTTTGAAATTTATTTGAAAACAATTTTCCAACAAATATCTAAGGAACAGGTTTGACTTAAAGTTATTCTAATTCAAAAGATAATATTTGTATTTTTATTGATCACATCTAAATATAGAACAGGATTGATATCGTAGTCTTCTTTAATTACATATATAAACCATAACCTTATTGATTTTTTTTTTTAAATATCGTTAGTTTTAATTAATAATAATTACTTTAAAAGGTCTTTTACTTTCCCTGACATCTATACAAAGTGCCTGGAATTTACTCATTCAAATACACCCAGGTATTTGTGATCTGTCTAAAACCCCGTATATAAAATTTCCGTATATTTTATAATTCCCATATTTCTAATTCTCGTATTTTTGTGTGATTTTTTTTTGTATTTTTTTTGCTAGTTTATAGATATTATTTTAGTTTTTTCTTACTTGTAAAAATATTGCAATATGGGTTTTTGATATACGGAATTTGAAATAGGGGATTTCGAACCCAACCCAAGGTATTTGTATGTATTCTTTTATAATGTTGTTAACATAGTGAATTGTTCTTTTTGGAAAATACACAACTAACTTTGCATAATGCACATCTCTACACGTATGCAAATGTGTGTCAGTCGTGTCTATATGCGCCAATGCCGTTTCACTTATTCTCATAGTCACACATCAACAAACCGTCCGATTTAAACCAAAACGCGTAGCCCAACCTCACCTTCGCGCGATATTACCTAGTTTTATGTTTGTGTAAGTGACTGTATATGCACATTGTCTATGTATATGTCTGTTTTTATTATTTTATTATGTATGCTGTATGTTCAAGTAATCTTACATAACGTTATATGATGTTTACCATGTTCACATGACTTTTGTATATAGAAAACGTTCACTAATACTCTCTCACACATACACACTAAATCACATATATACACTATAACAAATTGCACGCGCTCAGTGCATACAGATGCACTCTAGCCAAGTGCACTAGCAAACGTGTGTGTATGCAATATATATATATATATATAAATCGCCAACGCGCGTGCTCAATATACGAATTTGTCCGTGACATATATAAATTCTGAATGCATTTTTCACGCTAAACATTATATTAAGTCACGAACATCGAGTTTTGCACATACTTACATATATATTTAAGTATATACTATATAAATACATCTACAGATTTATATATAAAGAATATAGAAAATAAGTTTGTAATTTTGCGCGGAGATCGGAGAGTGTGTACCATGTAATATGCAAGATCGCTTAATATGTAATGTGCATTGGCTACACACACACACACTTCTGTATAGCTTATATACAAATACATAAACATACAAATATGCAACACGCAAAATGCATAAATTGTGTGCAATACGACGCGAATGTTTTTCATTTTCATATATACGTACATATGAAAAAGGGAAATTCATTTGAAGTTGTGCTCGCTCAAAGTCAATGGAAACATTTTATTTTATGTCATATAAAGGGCCTTATATACAATCTAGTTGCAATCCTGCCACGCTATACATAAGTAATGTATATATGTGTGTGTGTAAATACAGCTAGGGGTAATAATAATTGTATATCTATCTGGGTCGTGTGCTTATTACCTTTTTTTATATAGTGTGTACTTAAATTATTGATTATTTTCGATATACGAGACCACGTTATTTGCAAAATATATAAAATTAAAAGTGAAAGGATTTCTATTTATACACTTAATTCATGGAATAGAAAATATGGTTTTAATAGTATATAAAATGTACTGCAGTTTTAATTGTTATTGTTTTTTATTGTATTTTTTAATGGTAATTCATGAATATATCATAATGTTGGGTTTAACGAAAGTAAGAGTAGAAATCGAAGGTTTGTAAGATATTTGGGGTTAGATTTAAGAACAATGTTCTTAATTCTCCTTTTCAATATGAAATAATTTGTAAGCAAAAAAAAAAGAAAATAAGTATAAAAGTTAACAAAAAAACCTATAGGTGTCTTTGGAAATGTTTACTTATCCATTTCATTACTGGATGGTTTTATAAACAATATAAAGAGGCAAAAATAAGAGAAATACAGTTAGGACGAGGATATAACAATATTTGTAAAAACTAACAGCACAATAAAGTGAAAACTGCATAAACTCAAGAGACCTCGTTCCAATAATAATTGTAGGAAATAATTGATGAAAATTAGAGAATGTACTAAAATTGGCCGACTGCATTTTAAAAACAAACCATTGAGACAATATTTACTCTTTTATAAGCCATTGCCTGAACTTTTTCTTCTTCCATACACTGCGGAAAATAATATTGTAGTTTTTGATAAATCTTTGCTAACTTATAAAACCAGAGAGGAAAATATTCATTTGGTAATAAGGGCATCAACTCTACTTATTCGGCAATATTGTATTTGTTTAATATAATAATTTATCCATTTGTGGCTTTCTGTGCAAAAGGCCATAATATGTAATATACAATAGCTTATTAAATTACCGACAGAAATAATTACTTAAAATAACATTTATTACATATATCTGGTCATTAAATCGTTTAGCCAAAAGTTTACCAACATAAACGTAACAATAGAAATCTACCCGTAATACAGTTATATTCAATACATATACATTTTAAAATTTGGCTAAATTTGTGATCCTCTCTTTATTATTCTCTTTCTCGATATAGGGAGACTTCTATCGCCGGTAATCAAAAGTGGATTCGGATCATTTATTCATTCTGTGCCGGTTTTCCTCAATAACTTTTCATGATTTATATACGAAACACAATCAAACACACACACACACACACACACAGACTTTTTCAAACATTGATAGTATATAGGGTTCGCATTTGCGGACGTTGATTTCTCCCCCAACAAACGTTATATTCAATAGCCGGGCACAAAATTCCGAGCGCCTCGCATGCACGCACCATATAGATCCCTTTTCGGAAAAGCCATAATTCTCTCTCCTTGAGCCGAGTTTGAATGGTACAGCATTAGAGCGAAACGTGTACATACACAAATGTATATGCGCATTATAAATCCATCTTTGATACTACATAATATATACATATACATTATATAGATGTATAGATAAAGCATATATAACAAGTATGGCATAACGTATAATATGCACCCGTTTATTTATTATATTTCCGCAATGCCATACGCAAAAGCGAGAACAAAAGAAAAATGCATATGGTGCATTTCTGGTTGGACTTGGAACTCGGATCATTGCTCAGAATTGGAGCACTAAGAATGGTGTAAGTATAAGACTCTTCGTGGTATAAATATTAATAGTCATTTATGTCATTTTATATATATATGTAAAGCAGTGTTATATGTACATATTTATATAAATGAAACATATTCTATATTTCGAATTCACAAATATATATGCTATTGCGTTGCAGTGCCAATAATAACAGAAACTGAAACAGCGACACGACCCTTGATCTAAATATAAAAAAACACAAACACAAAAAAAATATTTTAAAATCCCTCGACGAAGGGCTGCACATACGTTAGGCGGAGGGATTAAAACCAGTGCGCAGTGAACTTATCATGCACTTTTCTTCTTTTTGTAAACAACAAGAGTAAATACTTGAATATACATAGCAGATTATAATTGTAACAATGGATACGGTATACAATGCAGCAATTCACATCTATGTATAACATGTAATATAATATAATAGTAATAGTAGCATGTGGGATTTCAAATAGTTTTTTATGTGGTTTCATTCAAGGTGCATTTCAATTGTGTTTTCAATTATAAGAATATATTAAACTTAAACTTGGTATTTACTTTTATGTACATAATATTATATTTTTATATATATTCTGTAATTATTACAAAAAAAATCATTGGCAAAGGTTTTATCTCAAAGCCGCAAACGATCTAAAAAAGACAAAAAAAAATATCCACCCAAAACGAACGCATTTCTTGGAATTCAACTATTACTTTGTCAATGTGCAGTCGTCGCATCTCCCATCAGTCAACAGCACAAAACTTCCAGGTGCAATTTATTTAAAAAAAAATCACAGACACACACAAAAGAGCGCTTACAGATTACGTGTATGTAGATATACGCATGTACGAGTTGGGTCAGGTGAACCTCAGCAGGTATATATAAATATGCTACACAGTCTGCGTAAACGAACACGCGACGGAGTAAACCAGTTTTATTTTACAAATCGACAGTTTGTTTGGTCTATTGCAAATGCATCGCCTCATCGCAAAGAATCAGCAAATAATGTTATGTATTTATTTTATTTGTTACATTTATGGTTCGAAAGGAAAAACACACTCAGTCACAAGAGTGTTTCTTTTTTATATACCCATCGTAAAGGCTCAGATGCAATATTGCATGTAACAACATGTTATATACAAACATTTTTATAATATTCAGCACAATAGAATAGAACCCAAGGACATGCTGCACCCCATATAAAATATTTAACGACACGTTTGCTTGACGTGATTTTATCCTTTTCCTGCGACCGGTATTCAATAAAATAATATAAAAACTTTTCATATGCAGACACATCGTAAATCCGAGCAATGTGCATGTAAATAATATTATGTTCATGTTCATGTTACACGGCCCGATAGGAACAGGCGTTTTAACGCCACTTGCGTGCGTGCACGCGTACATTTTTAAACCCCATTTTTATGGGACACACAAATGGTCGCTTATTTTTGTTTGCATATACCCTCCCGACGAGCAAGCGAGCCACAGATTAAACTCACCGATATGGCGGATTCAACAAATTACCAACAGCTGGTCAGAAAACGAGGCAAACACTTTCCGGATTCAAATACGCTGTGCATAGTGGTTGACACAATGAAAAGGGGTGTATTTTTTATGTGTGTGGCATATATACTTTCTTCGCCGCGACCGGCTTTGCGCACATACAACATTAAGTAATAGCGGTTTATAAAGGCACGTGTTACGTTTATTACAACAGGATATTGTGTTAATTAAAATCTCCAAAATGAATTTAATTGAAAACAATTTATAATTTGAAGTTATAGTGGTAAAAGAATTTACCCGTTTTTCACCGTACATTACTCAATTGCGTTTACAAACGGTTGATAAAGACTAGTTAATTAATTCAACTCAAGTTTTTCTCTACAAGTTAACATAGTTAACAAGTTAACAAGTTAGACTATTGAATAAACACGTGCAATGATCAATGTCGTCAATACACGTCAATTGCATTTAAGTGTAATATTACTGTCAAAACTAGCGGTCAGTGTTTGCACGCGTTTCATTGCAACTTCTGCTGTCAATGATATTGTAACTCGTTTACACTATTTCTATTCTATTGCTTTGAAAATTATTGACAATTGCATTACAATCAAAACGTTCTTGGTCGCTTCGCATATATTGCGATGATTTGGGCATTTCTAATTATTTATCGTTTGCTATTCAATAAAAATAATTTGGAAGTCATCCGAAGCCATTTAGGATCATTTTAGAGTCTATCCAAAAAATATTGTTGCCATCCTGTAAAAAAAACTTTTTCACCAAAAAACAAGTTGAGGTGGCCATTTCCAATCATTTATCAATGGCTATTCAAAAAAATTATTTGGAAGTCTTCCAAAGTCCTTTGGGATAGCTGTAGGTCATATATATATATATATATATACAAAAAGCAACAATATTGACAGCATGTTCATAGTTTCTTTCATTGCAACTTTTTGGTCAGTAACGCATTGCAATTCGTTTACACTGCGTGTTGAAATGAGCAGTTGTTATGATTTTAATAAGACTGCAATGGCCATTGACAGACAATTGGCAGCCGTTTACACTATCATTGTCAACATATAATACGTTCTTGCAATGGTCTAAATCCAGCTCTGTTGCTGTCGATAGTAAAAAGTATGTCTTTAGTTTATTAATAAAAATTGTATTTATAATATTTTTAATGTTTCCTCTTCTAGTTAAATCATGTTAAATTAGTAATTATTCTTAAAAATCTTAAATTAATAGTAATATAAATTGGTTTTCTTATATTATTTTTTTATAGAAAAACTTTAACATTTATTTTTTAATAATAAGATAATATATATTAATAAATGCATATATATTTTTTAAGAAAACTTTTAGAAATTTCATACATATTTATTTGTTTTATATAACACAAATAGAACATAAATAAATTAAGCCAGTTTAAAGTAAAACTCCTATTTAAAAAGTAGAAATTAGAAACAGAAACAAGCAAACATCTTGTGATTCGTTTAGCCTTAGGGTATATTCTATATAAATATAACGCAAAAGGAAACACAACACAAATACATTAAATCAATATACAAAACAAAACAAAAAACTCTGGAAAAAGCCATATGAATTGAATTGTACATCCACAGCATGTTTTCAGAAGTTCACGAGCTACGCGCGTTGGCCAAACACAAACCACGTGCACTGTACAAATGCAGGCCGACCACGACACAACGTGTTCACAACGCAATGCGCATAAGAATAACATCATTATTATACACAAACACTGAAGCTACCATATATACAACAAACTGTATATATATGTATTATATATATAAAAAGATATATTTAAAATTAAGTATGTAGTAATGCTCGCGCGCTGAAAATGTTGTTCGGTCGTTCACAATTGGTGTATATTAAATATACATACATATATTCACATGTAATGAGAAAACACAGTCGAATATCGTATGCACAAAAACCGCAACGCAAAAGTTAATTAGCCGCCACCGCGCCGCGCTGCCTCTGCCAAGCCGTGGCCAATGCGATCACATCGTGCAGACAACAACCGGAGGGCACAAGGCAGTGAAACGGTTGTTTGCACAATGCTAAAACAGTTATACAACATTCGTCCATATGCTGCTAGCGCGCGAGTGAAACTCTCGAAAACCACATTTTACATATTTCCACGTATTTGCTGAAATTGTGCCACCGCAAAAGTTTCAATATTACAAATTTTTAATACTTTTTATATTCAATTTTAGTAACTCTGTCAAAGGATAAGAGATCCTTTTTTAGTGTTAAATATTTGTACATATATATATAAATATAAAACAAATCATTATGCTTTAAAATTTAAATATTAAAAAAAATGTGAATATGTAACAATTATTGTTACAATGAAAACACGGTTGTTACAAAATATCGTTACAATAAATATTTTTTATATAAATATAAAAAAATCATTAAAACAATTGTTACAAACAAATAATGTGTAAGGGTGCATAATTATTGAGATATTTAGATGTATAATGTTAAAATACTCACCCGGTTATAGTATTCGGATTAATCTTTTGGATTTTAGTAAACAAAATTTTTTTAGTTAAGCGTACCAAACCTACCCAAAATATAAGGCTCTATAATTTAAACATTTTTTGCCAGTTAACAAAATTTTCAAGTGTGCAAAGAAGTTTTCGGTGTATTCGGTTCATCTTAGTGCCTTAACTTTACTTCAATTTGCCTACAGTTTAATGGAGCTATTACATGTAGTCCGAGTCTGCAATCTGCGTCAGACATCGCCTGATCGACTGCATCAGACTTCTGAATCAGACAATGTTTGCGATCTGCTCGCACTTCAGTATAAATCCAATATTGCATTTTATGTCTGCAGAAGCAAACTGCATAGTGAATACGCAGATTACATGTAATAGCTCCTTTAAGCTATGTTTATAATTTAAGTTTGATATCCTTATAAAAAACTGTATAGTACGGTTCACAAAATCTGGTAAATCTGAGAGAAAATAATTATATGGATGCATACAGAGCAACAAACCATCCGCAACATTTGAACACCCTGTCTAAACATGAATTGTCCACACAAAAACTCATTTTACAATACCTCTTACCCACCCACACACACACACTTTATTTCCTGCAAACAACTGGTAAAACGACGAACAAGGACTAACCACAATTTAAACCACCACACACATCGCCAATTTTCATTTTGTTTCCTTTTGGTTATGTTTGGGTCCATTTGTATACCCACAAACATACACAAAAAGATATATGCGTTTTGTATTTCCAAGAGTCTTTTGTGCCAATCGAACAAAAGCGACATAAAACTTTTTTTCTTTTTCAAAGAATTTACCTTAATTACATATATATTCTTTATATTCTATATACAGTATACATACATATATATGTATTTACGCAAATTCATGTTAAAACATCTGTAGAGGGGCATCCGTAAATCGAGTGTGGCCGTAACGCAGGCGTATTAAGAAAAGAACGAACAGCGAAACGAAGCCAGGCAAATCACAAAAGATCTGGCAAATTGGAATAATTTTTAAAAAAGAATTGCTTTACTTATGCTCGTCGAAGTTGAAGGAGATGGAAAATTGTGTAACGGTGAAATTGATACTTAAGGTTCTTTTATGCGATTCGATTGTGGCTGGCACCGAGGCATGAAATTGACACGCAAATCGTCTGGGAAAAATTAACGACGATCCAGCGAGCTCAAACTTGTAATCTGACAAGCTTATTTACTATGCCTTTTGTTTGTTGTAAATGAAATTGTTAAAGTTTATATATAGTGTTATCATAACTTGCCGGCGCTATATTCAAAGGCATTATATTATGTTATCACAGAATAGACATCTAAATTGAGATAACCCCTAACGACCCCGGTACCAAACACTGCGCTTTCAATCAAAATAATACTAGTCTCCCACGACCTCGCCTATAATATATAGTATATAAAAAACCTATCGACTATAATAATATATTTACAATATATACTATTTGTGTAGTATATGTATTTATATACACAATTTCCAAGAGTCTAACGTGCAAGTAAGCAAACAAAAACATTGCTCGAGAGTGAAAAAAATATTGATTAGATTTTTTGGGTGGCTGCGGTGGTGTTTGTGGCACTGACGCTGATGGCGCAATGGTATAGCAGCGCTGCGCAGAACAACGGAGCAGTTCCTGGTGCCATGGTGCGGATGCCTGCGCGGAGTCGAGCGTTCAACAACGGTGGCGGACGTGAGCTGGATAACGTGTTATATAGTAAAACACGTCACGTAGATGCGCGCCTGGAAATATATACACATCTCCACGCACATACACACACAGAGACTATATACCAATATACAAAATTTCGACTATGTAAAGCAATGTGTATGTATGTGTGAATGTGTGTGTACACCATCAAGGTACGAACGAAAATATACACGCTCACAGTTGAGCGACTATAGTTGCAAGCCCGTATATATATATATAAACATATATATACATACATATATATATATATATATATATATATATATATATAAAATGTTGGGGGCCAATGCCCTCGTAGACCGTCTATGACTTTCCATATAGTCGATTATTACACGACGCGACGGTTCGGTATAAATGTGTGTGTGTTTATATTGTATATAAAATACATCACATATGAACACATACACACACACACTAAAACTATTTATATGTATATATTTTGTGTAAAATTTTATGTATATGTATCTTCTTTGTGTGTTTTGTCATCGCCGTCTATCGCAAACGGAATTCCCGTAGACAAGGTTGGGTTTTTTGAATTGGCATCACAGAAAACAAAAATTTAAGAGCTCAATCATAATTGGACTACCCCTCATCATCAGAAGATTATAAGCTTATTTTATTCAGACTTCAAACACACATACACACACACACACACACACTCAAGAACATTTTTGCCAGGTCTGCTAGGTATTTTAAAATTACCGAAAAACCCTTTTGATGTGTTAGCGCAACCCTACATCGCGTCGTCTGAATAAATGTATGCAGAACGTGTTCAACAATAATTTTATGATATTTATACTCGGTCACAAATGGCTATTGTCCTAAACACACACACACACACAAACACAGAGTCATGTTTGTGAGAATTGTTTGGTACCTGCATAAATTCGGTTTCCAACGTATGCCCAGGATAGACGTCCTTCGTTAACCATCAGGTACGACCAAATAGTTATGCGCAGACAATCTATCTTAACGCGCACATCCGCAGCAGATGGTAAAATACTACAAGACCCTTATGACATTCGAAATAAAATGTATAATATAATATACATCTCGCGTTTTGATTACAGCTGATCAAACTGTTACCGCGGTACTGTAAATTAAACGGGAATTAATATATGTGAATCTTTCTTTAATTAATAATACACACACACACAACAAACGATAGCGTTGTATTTTTAATTTTCAGAAGACTGTTTCTGGAAATGATACTACACGTGTTTTGTGAAAATAATGCGGCTGTGCGATAACATTCGGTATGGTTTTTATTATTGGTACGAGATATCTCCGTGATCTATGAACCAGAACGATACCGAACAATTGGACCTGATGATAGAGTCGGTTTAATTGTGTTATTGCATATTAAATCATATAATCAATAATTGGAAGCAAAAAATAGCTTTAAATTGACATATTTAAATAATAAAGTTGGTGTGTGGCCGTAAGCGCCATAGTCAAATCCGCTTAAAGAAACCGCCATTGCTTTTTATTTACTGGCGTATCAAATAATATATTTCTAATGGTTCTAAATAGGTTTGGCGGAGAATGATTCGCCTTTTAATTCTGCTCGCCAATAAAGTTTCAACGTCGGTTTGATCTATAGTCCTTTTTAAGTTATTAAAATATTAACCATTTGTTTGTTAAAAAAAAATTCTTTTGTAATTACCGTTTGAAAATTTCTTATTTATACGAACCACACTTCATATTTTTACGTGTTTAGTATAAAACTGTCTGTTCTTGACATTCCACTTCTTACGCATTCTGTTAAATGCGCGTGTTATTTAAATTTTACAATGTAGTGAACAAAGAGTATGCTGAAAATTTGGTAAAAGATATTTTACAAAAGATTTTGCAATAAAGAATACAAGCATCCAGAATGTAGTACAAAACCTGTGCATTGTTTGCACCTTCTTCCAAACTCAATAAATTGAAGCAGCAAAGTGAACAACCTGACCGTTGAGAGCAAATAGGAAGAAAATACGACAAAGTACGCATACATACACACATAAATATAGAGATGCTGCTGCATTCAGAGATATTCCAGCATTCCATTCACTAATGCTCTTACCGTTTAAGAAAATAGAGAGAGAGAGAGAGAGAGAGAAGACTACATACTATATATTATAATATGTAATATGTATGTAGAATATGTGTATGTACTTTGATAACATTGTAAAGTTGTATACTTGTGCAATGCAAACAGTCGTCTTCATTCCATAATTTATGTGTGTAGAATGTGTTCAATTCTCTTCTTCTATCCCAGAAATGTGTTTTTCTGTGTGTATATGTAAATACATTATACCGAGAGGAGTTTATATGTGTATGTGTGTTTGTACTTGAGTGTATTATTATGAATTATTCACGTTTTCCTATATTCGATGTACTCGCACTCACACAAACCCAACTTTATCCATTTCATGGGGTCTTTTTGTGTGTTAAGATAAACATTCAACATATACATATATCTATTATTAAGGTGTATACCATATAATGTAGAAGAAGTATAGATGTATAAATGGGATCTACGGCAACTCTTAAAATACACCCATACAGATACAGATATACAGCATACACTCACACCATTCGTTGCATTAGAATTTACTCACGGCGCGCACCATCGTGCAGAGACCATGATGCCTGCCAGGAGGCATAGCATAGAACGTCGCTTCGTGCAGAGTTGTAACTGTGCAAGAGTATGTGTGTGTAGCTCTGTGTATACATATATATAAAAGACCAAGCCAACACGCAAGCAAACACGAAAGTGTATGTATAAATATATAGGAATATAACATTTCGTTTGGAGCAGACTCAAATATCAGAGCCATTGAACCAATGTTCGGATGCACGTAGGCAAAAATGTTATATACGAGGTATATTATTTTATATATAGGTACGATAATCGAGTATACATGGTCGCAAAGAACAAGCGAGAGCGAAAGAGAGATAAACATCATCTGTTTACGATGGTTTGAATAAAAACGTTTTTTTTTCGTCGTACTTAAATATTCTTTTTGTAATGTTTTGTCCACACAAACACACACATAAACGGTGCTACCGCTGCTGTGCTCCAGCTTTTCCATCGTTTTGTTGTTTTATTGTCTACTCTAAATGGCGTGTGCTTGAATTTAGATGATTTTTTTGGGTGGCTTCTAGGTTTACAGGAGGCAGGCAGACAGACACACCATTTGCAAAAAAGGGAAGAATGCTAAATCATAACCATCCGGATTTTGATGTGGGCAAACGATCCGTAGATGGAATGCTTTCCCCTTTAACTTGTTTGTTTTTTAATAATTTTAAAATCTGTGGATTTTTGAAATGTGCCGTGATTTACGCCGGAAAAACAAACCTGTTTTAGCGATATTAAAATGTACATCCGGAACTTACCTGAAAAAAATAATAAAACAAAATTAGTTTAGTGTTTTTTTTAATATACATATGAATTATCTAGCTATTTCTTGGTTATAATACAATTTTAATTCTCTTAACACCTTCATAATTATAAACATATATCAGTTAATTGTTGCAATGTAGTATGATTTATTAAACCTATAATAACAAAATATATTTGCTTTGAAGTAAAATATATTTAGGTCATATATTGTTTAGAAACTACACAATATTTAACTGCAATATGAACATCATTCGATTTCTAGAAGTTAACACAGAAAGGCAAAGAGGTTTTTTACAAGTTTTACAAGTAGCACATCTTCAATCGGTAAACAATGGTGTATTTTTTATACAATAAGATTGGTTTCAAGAACGATTTTTCCTTTTATTAGCGTCCAAAGGCGATAAAGTAACCTTGTGAAATAAATCAAATAATTAAATTATCGCTTTACACACAATTTTATTTAATTCTTTCAATAAATAAAAACAGGACAATATATTTCATTCGAACAACAAACAAAACGCAATTCTTGCTGATGCTGTGACAAATGAACCGCAGCTTAAAATACCGCAATCCGAAAGCATCAAACACTTGAACCAACGACTGTAATCAGCCGCAAACACAAAGAGCCTCTCACAAATTCCGGCCTCGTCCGTCGTTGCGAGTGCGCGCACACCGGAAACGCGGTATATGCGTGTCTTGACAGACGCGTGTAAATACAAATATATATATAGATACAAATACTTAAACAAAGTCTAAAAAACATGTACGCGCATATTCGTATGCCAAAAATAAAAAGCAATCTCTCTTCTTGCATTTCGCGATCTGTACATACCAGCACACAAATAAAACAAAGAAAACTATATACACTGCAGACATATTTAGCGTGTACACACAAAACTTGTATAAATGCAATTACTGCATACCCGAAAAGTAATTTTGCGCAAGTACACATGCGCGCATATATATTATAAATTTAAATAAAATGCACAAATGACGCGTGCGTGCCCGCGCGTGCTGCCAGAAAATGCAATAAAATTCTGCGAGTGCACCGACTCAAAATCATCTTTCAAGACAACGAATACTGATGCGCGTGCGCACGTCTGTTGATATAAATAAAAAACACACGTTTTCGCTTGTATGTGTTGATCGTTTTTTTGTGTGTACATGTGTGTGTGTCTTATAGACAAAATCCGGTTTCAACATGAAATGTGTATATTTAAAGCACCTTAAGTGAATCTCGCACAAATGTACTGTACACGCTGTAAATATACACATTTGTACAAGAAGATGATCCGTGTATGTGTGTGTGTGTATGTGTGTGTGTGTATGTGTGTGTGCGGTGCGCGTACCAGTGCGTGGAATAAATATGCACATTGCACATTGCACAAGTATATTATTATATAAACATTTTATATTTATAGTATAAATACTCGTATATATGTATATATAAATAATAATCAGCTGATGACGTCGATGCAACGAATACAATTTTCTTACGATTGCATGTGTTTTTCTCTTGTTTTCATCGCCAGCCGTTCGTGTCTTCGTCGTTGCAGTTTATTATATGTGTATGTGTGTTTTTGGATTGTGTGTATGAGTTTAAGATCGCACGATCGAGTTCAGTCAACTTGCGGCATATACGGTTAGTTGTAAAAACCAACTACATACACGCAATAAAAACACACACACACACACATACAATGTATAAAGCTTGCGCCACTTTATTTATTTATTATTTGTGTGTACATGTTTTTTTAAATGATGTAGAATATACTGGTGTTTGTGTTTCGCAATGGAAGCGCGCGACGTATACACTTGCTGTGTATAAATTAGTGTTTATATGTATTACACAATCGAAATGTCGGAAGTTATGTGAGATGATCGCAATGAGAAAGAGAGGGAGAGATAAATACTCATAAAAGGTCGCTTGTGCAATTGTACTTTTGATAAACGATCGTAAATACGAGTACAGCTGCAAGCTGTCATCACTCACGCAACACGATTTATTGTATAAGGTTGATGTCTTGTCGAAATCAGATGATTTTAGGAGAAATTGTTTTTTAATACATTTAGAATTTTATAAATAGTTCAAAGACAGATGATCAGTCAACGATCGCGTTCCAATATTCTCCATAAAGGAATTATATATTTTCATAATATATTACTATAAGATTCAGTATTTAACAGGTGCCACTAGCGATCACATTATAATAATGTTTTTTTGACAAGTTTATCTATCAAGATTACGACCGATTTTTTAAAAAGAAATTAATAAAAATATTAGGATTATTATTTCAATAAAATATTGATAAAAATGTCTCTTTCCTTCATCAGTACATTTATTGCCAAATATCGTTTATATATAAAACAACGATGAAAACATTACTATGAAAAACAAACCAGTTCAGCACCATACAATTTGCTTGATCGGGACGCTGATCATGATCAGACATATAGAAAACAATTTTAACGAAGTTAAATTAACGCACGCATTCCATATACCAATCGTCATTGCACAGATTGCGTGTATATTCAATACGTTCAATACGCATCCAGTCCGCTTAATTTATTGTTAAACATGCTGCATATTTATGGCGAGACTGCATGCCGATCGTATATCGATCGCGTGTGTTTTACCTTGGCTAATATTGTGTGTGCACGCGTATGCGATGATCGCAGCAAGTTTATGTTAACGCACAAAATGAAGTCTCAAAGTCGATTGAAAATCGCATGCGATTTATTTCCATATTGCTTGTACGTAGACAGACGAGAATGTCTATGTTTGATTGCAATTCTGTTGTGCATATACGTTTCAATATTAGTTCAATAATAACGAATTAAATGCATTTAAATTGAGAGAAACTCGGTCACAACACCCACAACTACATGCATATACTTATAAAGAAACCGGTATTGATGATATATATAAAGGGTATATTATATACCATCTACTGCATTATGCCCCGACAACAAAACACATAATTACGTATTATGCAATTTTTATTTATGTAAATTAACACGTGCTAGATTTGTAATTTCAGGAAGCAGTTAGAGTTAGGATTTAGTTTAGCTTTAGAGGTTGACACTATGCAAATAATATTATAAAATTTAATTGAATTTTACACATTAGGGCTGATTTAAATTGACTCCACAGTTATTAATATAAAAATTGTGAAATTAAATATCATTCCATTAAATATTAATACAGACAGCAGACACATAACAAAAAAAAAAAATTATAATTTTTTAACAGTTTTACTTTTTGTAAGAACTTCTGCTGCCTTCAAATATACTTTGCAAAAACAATAATTCCAAGACATTTTTTCAAATTTGGTTTTTCAGTTATTTTGGATACATATTTTTTTAAATTATATTTTGTTTTTCCTAAAATTGTAATCAGATATTCTTAACATACATATCAAGCTTTAAAATAATCGTTCATTAGGGACAAACTACGACAAACGTAAAACTGCGTAAAAGATTCTCTTACGTAAGAGCAGCAATCATACGCAATTGTTAATATTTTGAGCAGAATTTATGTTAAACTTTAAAAATATTCCGCCTCAAAAAAACTGTAATATGTGGGCACTCTTAATGCACTTTTCAAATATAACACAATTTGAAATAGTTAAAATAGTTAGCTCTTTACAACTATAATATACCATCTGTATTTTTTAGTAATAATAATAATAATGTATAGTGCGTCAACTGAAAACTATATTACCATTATTTGTTACTTCTTTGGTGAGTAAGAAAATGAATAAAACATTTGATGGTACAGGATGAAGAAGAATCAATAGTACATACTTATAAAATTGACAAATGTGATGTCACACATTTTCGATAAACTTAGAAATACTCAATATAAAATTCATGGAATAGCTTCTATACAAATATCAAATATATTACAACCAGGAAATCACGTACGTGTTAATCACACTATATCTGAAATGTATATAGAAAAAATCCCCACTGTGGATCAATAGTATCATTATATTTACAACGGTGAATCATTTCTTGCAAATCATCGTCGATGTCTCATAAAACAGCTGCCAGCTGATGCGAACTGCGACAAAACTGTTTTCCGTGTTTACAACCATCACACAAGTAAAAAAATACATAACAAACAATATCCTATGGCTATATCCGATATAAAAATAAACAAACTCGCAAACACACAAAAATAAACAAATAATAAATATCAGTTGTACTCGTATCTCCTCTCTATGTAAATTGTAATAAATCGTGAGTATAAGTGTGTGGCGCTGTGAGATATTTGTTACCGGTGCGAATCCGATTAGATATATACTATACCTACATAATTTATATATGTTTAGCCAAAAACGCAATGACGTCACCAGGCGACGCAAAGATCGGATTGTTGTATTTTTTGCAATCTTCGTGAATGTATATAAATAAATAATTGAAATTCATGGCCAAGGTCATTCACATTGAAGTGACGCAAGCGTTTTAAGCTCTCTCGTCGGCGTTTTTTTATATATAGTATTTTCTGCGTGCATACACAGAGTTATATGTGTGTGTGTTTGTGCGTTTGAGGTGCATACAGTGAACTCTGTGCGTTTTGCACTCGCCCGCCCGGATATTTTATTTTTGTTGTATTTTGGTTAGGTGCGCTTATTTCGAGCTGCTGTTATTTTGTGATTATTGAGGATTAACCCAGATGGATTTCAATGCAATGCAGTGTAGCTACTCAATATTTTTGTAATCTTAAGAATATTTAAATTTAAAAAGTACTGTAGTAGACACGAATAAAACAAGTACGTTTTACAAATACTAATACCTATTAGCTAATATATAATGTCTGCAATCAAAACTAGAAGTTTTGATTGTTTTGTCTGTCAGCCAAATGGCTTATTAGGAAAAAATATTTGTAATATCATTGTTTTTTATATAACATCTCTATTATTGACATAAACTCAGAAAACAAATCACAATTGTTTTTTATATAACATCTCTAGTGTTATTGACATAAACTCAGAAAACAAATCACAATTATCTCAAACGACAATTCCCAATTTTAATCAAACATAAATACATTTAAAAAAACTCAAAGACAAAGAAAAACGAGTTAAAAAAACAGCCAAAATAAAATGCATCTTAAAATTATCAAATAAAATTTTTTAAAAGAAAAAATCTTAATGGAATAGGATTCTATATATTTCTGACACTTTTCCATATTTCCTTTGAAAATAAATCGCAGAGAATGGAAAGATAGATCCCTGGAATTCAGGTGATTGGTATACGATATACTTGTAGCTCATTTCGGATTCAAATTTAGTGTTTTGCATAATCCAAGTGTTTTAGAATAATAAACTTGTATGTTAACTTGTTAGTTAACGAAAATCCACATTTTCCATTCAATCTTTCAGGCATAAAAATGTGAAGTAAAAAATATTATATATTATACTTTGCGTATTAACCAAAAAAATATTCACTGTATAAGAAATATACTAATCAAGATAATCATTGAATATTTTGTTGGTTAATACGAAAAGTATAATAGAAAAATATATCATTATCCTTTCCAAATTGTTGGTAAACATTTTTATAATAATAAGGAAAATAGGTCAGAGGAAGATTATTTTAGGTTTATATATTATTTTTATAATAATAAGGAAATAATAAGTATGTTTTAGTCTTTCTAACCCTAATTTAGATTTCTACAAACAAATTGGAGCGGTTAACATCTTCTAGGAAGTTTTTCCATGTTTTTGCAAAATAAGTGCTCAGATTTCAGTATCGTGTTTAAAAAAATATGGAAAGACATTTGTGTAATAATATTATTGTTTCAAAATCCATTAAAATAGATTAAAAACTATATTTAAAAATGCAATTAACAAAAAGTTTCATTGTTTTGCTACAGAAAAAGAACTTGAAAATATATTCCATTAAATGATGCTACTATATATATACCTTCATCCAGCACAAAACATAAGAGCAAACATAAATTAAACGTATTTCATTTTACGACTCAACGAGGTTGAGCAAGTGACAAAGACCATACGTATACTATACTATATAAGCACGTACACAAACACAGGAACAACAACAACAAAAACTTGCAAGTGCACCGCGGTAAGCACTTACAAACCCATACAACATTAAAGAAGACAGTTATGTGTGTGTGTATGCGTGAGCCGCTCATTACTCAACTAATCCATTAATGTATATTTTTATTGCAAATTCAACTGTGCGCATATATATATATATACTATATATAGTATAGTACCTAACCTATATGACGAGTTGTTTTATTTTATTTTTACCACCTTGTGCGCTTGCGCGTGCGATCGAGTGTATGTGTGTGATTGTGTGCGTATGCGTTCGCTGATGGCTTGTGTTTGCTCTGCTCTCTTGACGTGCGGCGTGTGTGCATTAAAACATTCGACTGCAAATTTATTGCAAGTACAAGTAATCGCGAATCGCATGCGCGCAATATATTACTCGAACACTTTTGTGATGGTGTGTGTGAGTGTGTGTGTGACTGCAGGCAAACGCACAGAGAAGCAGAACAACTGTTTATAGCGTTCGGTCGGCGGTAAACATTTGTATGCGAGCTTAATAAATTCACTTTGTACCTATACTGTGTATTCATTCGCTCGTGCGCAAAGAGAGGTATACTTTTGCAATTTGCATTCATACGAATGTGTATATATTTTGTATATTTATAGATAAATGGTAGATATATACCATATATATTACCAATTTATTTAATCTATAAATATATCAACGGTATGCGAATGTATTTTAATGTATATACATATCATGTGTATGAGTGTGTGTAGCAATATATACACATACACACCTCAACACATGCGCATTTATAAATGCGCGTGCAACACGCATCAGCACAAATACTCACTTTATATATAGCTGTATTTAAATGCGGGGGTATGCAATACAAGTCTTCGAGTATGTATATAAGTATATTATTGAGTATATGCAGTTGTGTTGTTTTTTTCTCTCTGCCTACACGGTCGTATTTATAACTGTGCATTCTGGTAGTAGTTAATACAATAACAAAGACCGACCGAACGAACGAACGAACGAACGAAGTGACGCGACGTGCAATTCATTTTTCTACTTTCACTATCGTTTGTATTTGCACACATATCGAAATGAGCACATAGCTTGTAAGAGTGTTAGTGTATAGACCAATAGACATATAGACAAATAGTATAGATCTACATTCTGTACTGCAGTTACAAAAACTACATTGACTATTTTATTTGAGCACACGTGTGACTCTATAACTGTAAAATAGTTCTCTTAATGATTTATTTCTCTTTTATGACGCGTCACTCTGATGCGGTGGGGGAGGTGTGTCAGTCTGGGTTTTTCAATGGACTTGATGAAGAATAAATAAAAATATATATTTGGGTTTTTAAAATATATTTATTTGTTTTGCTTTTTGGACAGTACCAACAATGTACATGTACATTTTATATTCGAAGACTTTTCATTTTATCAGAACACGAATTTATATGCCAAGATGTTGTCTTCTGGCAGTATAATATTTTATCATGGTAACAGATTATGAAATAACACATTACTGATTAATCTAGAATCTTTATTCCACAATGATTATTATTATTTTTTTGTTATTATCTAACACAAAATCATATAACTAACAAAATATAATATATTATTTCGTTATGACACCTTAAAGATTTTTATAGTAATTCGCTTAAAACAGATGTAAAACCGTTAAGAAAAAATCTTAGAGCATTTATTAAATTTTCTAAAAGTTGCACTCCTTGTTCTTGCTGTAAATCATATTATTATACAGGCTTCACAGGGTTGCAGACATAAACAAAAACGTTTTGGACTCTATTAAAAAAAAAAAAATATTTTACAGTAAAATAAAATAATTTATTTTTTATTACATTTAAAAATGGCTTTTTTATAAATTTAGCATAACACTTTAAGCTTGATAACCAATGCTCAATTTTGCGCTCTGTAACATGGTGTTGATTTAATGTGTTTTGAGGAGTGCATATATATATACAAAGTAAATCATAAATCGATAGACAAACTTCGCCGGGACTCATTTAAATGATTGTAACTTTCTAGGCACCCGTTGCATTATATATGGAATAGTATTAGTTATTTGTAATAGCACCCAATATGCGTTATCTGAAATTATTAATTATTTTTTAGGTCATACTGCAATTTGTATGCAACATATAAATTAAATGACTAAACCTATATGAAAATTGTTATTAAATTTTGAGTATAGAAAGAATAATGTTTAGAGAAAAGTTTTAGCGAGTAATTTTACAGAGACTATATGTTCAGAAGTATTTTTTTTATAAACTATAGAATATATGTCCTTCAGACCTTCACTTTGAGAACATTTTTAACTGCCCTCGAATATCACATATCACACAGTCATTATTAAAACCATTTTATGCATATTATAAACGTGATAACGTAAGTTAATTATAGCTCATTTCAAACATGTCCACACGCAAAATTTAATCGTATTTTAATCTCAAAACCATAAAACAAAAAACCGATTCGGGTAAAAATGCGTAATATGTGCTAAAGACATTTAATATTTCTACGTATATTGTGCGTTTGAATAAAATCGGAGAAATAAAAAAAAGATACGTACGTTTCGGAAGAGACATCCCATTAAATAAATGGCAACACATACGCACGTTTATAGTATACTTGAAGAATGGATTCAAGGAAAAACACTGAATATACAAAGGTACAAAACTATAAACTACAAACTATATAAAGTATATATAGAATATAGGTGTGTAGTTTGCCTTTGAAACAAATCCTGTTAATAATAATTTATCTTTTGCATCCGGAACTGGCTGTCTCGTAACCATACAATATGATGTATATACGAGTAACATGCTGTTTTTTATGTGTGCCAGATGTAATGCTGTTGACCCTATTTCGTGTGTTATGTACTCGATAGACTGTATGATATTTAGCTCTAAGTGTATATGTGAGTGTGTGAGTAATATGTGCGCGTGTTTAATGTGTATACTTCAAAGGCGTATAATTGCTATTTAATGCTTTCGTTTATATATAAAACAAGACATAATGCGAGCTTGCCTTTGTCGTTGTCGTACCGAGAATATAATATATATATATATATATATCGTTTTTGTCGTAAATGCACTCTCTCATTTGAATGCGGTCGCGTGAACATGTAGGTCACCCATTAATACCAACGGTTGTTGTGACATAACACACACACAAGCACACACACACGTGTGTTTATGTGTGTGTGTGTGGTGCATAAGCAAATGCAAATCATCAGCGCTCAGCTGCAACAAGACGAAGATGCTGCTGATAACATCTGCATTTTAAAATATGAATACAAAAACTGTGGCAGCACGCAATTGCACCTTGCGTGAGTAAGTGCGTGTAATTTATACATTATACACGGATATCTTTATGGTATTGGGCGTTTAGAGACTGGTCTATAATTAAATACTTTTTATTTTTTATTTTTAAAATAGTCTCTTCTGAATTGATACAACGATGGATGAGTTTTTAAGTGTTTTAACTCGGAATAGATTTTAGAAATATACTAATTTTCAAATATATTATAAAACATAAATGCTCATAAAAATTAAGCATCGTATACTTAAAATAAAGTTGTCATTATTATCACATCATAATGGAAGCGGTTTAAATCATTTATCAACGAAGGTTATACCAACATTGCTTTGTTTTGATAAGGTAGAAAAAATCGCAGTGTTTTAATTTCTAATACACACATAAATCATCAAACTAAAGGCACAAATATTCATTCAGACATGAAGCTCATGTCCATAATGTCAACAATCAATAGAAGGATTCGAGCTACTCAGAAGAAGAAGAAAGATTCAGATGAAATAAATTCAAAGACATATTATACTATATATTATATTTTAAAATTAAATTGAAGAATTCATCAACATAGAAGGATTCGAGCTACTCAGAAGAAGAAGAAAGATTCAGATGAAATAAATTCAAAAACATATTTTACTATATATTATATTTTAAAATTAAATTGAAGAATTCATCAACATTTCCTTTAGTAAACTCATTTTCGCATGCAAACGGAGTCCTTGTTTTATTAGTTAATATAGTTTTTAACAACATTCAACGTCAAATAATTTTTTTAACATACTTTGCCTGCGCAATGCGCATACATAAATAACAGAAATTATTGTTTTTGTCAGCTTATTGAAAGTCGGACGTTCTAAGAAAGTAACCCAACAAAAAACATATACTCTATTCCTGCATATACCTAATATACTAAGCTTCTATATATTATACCAATAAAACAATGTAACTGAATTCTTAAGAATCTGCATACCATTAGCTACATATAGCTTCTACCAAAATTATTTGAATTAATATAAAAAACTAGTACTTAACAAAACAGTGAGTTTCAGTTCTCCAATGATTCTTATTTAAATCTGTAAGGGACGATATGATACATAGAACGACACCAAACTATTGACAATGACGTGGTGGCGACTAGATGATAATAAAACCCACAATTTTTTCTGTACTTAAAAGCGGGATAATCAGAATAGAAAATTTATAGATATTTTTTATAAATAAGTAAGTATTATTATTCATTCCTTAAAATAAACCAATTACTAATTTCTATTGATTCTATTCATCTTTAGCTTCTCCTTCCTCTCATAAAAAACAATTTTGTATTTTTGTTTGTACATCACGTTATTGCCCTATGAAATTCAATCCGAATCTACACAGCCTAATAACAAATATAATATAGTTATGTACATTAGATTCTATTCAATTTTCAAATGGCAGACGCTTAGCTTTTTTGGTATGTTTTGAGTTTGTCCTAACATATTATATACTATATAGTATATACATATAAAATATAGTAATATATATATATATATATATGTGTGTGTGTGGATACTTCCCAGGAAACCACACATCCGTTGCTAGCAACAGTTACACGACAAGCAAAAATATCATTTATCGATATCGAATTACCGGGCCGAACTTGGATGACACCCTCCTGCCCGACATCGTTCTAGCACATTTGTACACACTCTCATTCACCCTCTTCTATTTCTAAAAACACTGCACATACACTTTCTAAATATATGTATATATAAACTGACATAACAGAGAGTGTGTATTCACATTTTCTTGACAATTTCTAAGTGTAAAAAACAGATCTTGGACAAAGAATATAAAATACCTGCCTTTCGCTCACCAAGAAAATGCAGAAAACCTGGTCAAAGTTATGTGTAATTTTTAAGTATACATAAATCATTTATATATAAAAATATGCATTTAGTCTGAACTCATGAATGGATTTGTGGAATCACTAAAAGTGCATATATGCGCTAAACACTCTCACATACATACATGGTAACAATAAAATGTATATATATATAAAAATTCTATAGAAAATGTCGAGTTTTTATAAGCAGGGTGGTCGTATTTATATATATATATATATATTTATTACAAGAGATTGTTTGTATGAGAGAAATTCAAACTATATGTATATGCTGAGCGGGGACCCTTTGGATTGCGACTTTTCACGTGTCACGCGTATCTGAGTATGTGCGTGAGCATCAGCTCCGGGTGTTAAGCTTGGGCTACCCCCTAGCACACACAAACACAAACACACAAACACAGACTGAGCAGATGAGTATTATAGTGTTTTCATTTCGTTTGAAAGAAATAGAAATGGCCGGCGAAAATACAGCATCAGGGCTGCGCTTGCTTCCGTACCCTTTTTAGCCACCGTCGTCGTC